>JBCJKH010048470.1:2357-12803 GCA_039877255.1 Loriculus beryllinus
TTTGTTCTGTATAGGTAGACGTAAAAGCAACATTTCTGTTTCTGGTCAGTAAGCCGGGTTTTCTTTCTAGCTCATGGTTGAAGGCTAACCTTTCTTTGGCAAGTCTAGGGATTTACCTGTGCCAGTGTTGTTTCATCATTCCAAAATCAGAGTCTCAGGAATAAATACTTGACCTTTAACTTCTAGTATCTCTTCTCTATATATGGAGATGGGGAGAGGTGGGAGGAAACTGGGATGTCAGTTGTATTACATCTTTTTTTCTGGCAGGCTACATGGGCCGTGAATTTCTCTACTGTTTTTATGATGGGCTTTTGCATTTCATCTTTCTCATGAGATGTGAAGTAAAGTGTAAATGTCCCTGCCTAGCCGCATGTGAATGAATCTTAGCACATGACATTTTTGAAATCTGAAGTCAGAGCAGCTCTTCCCTGCTAATTCAACACCAATTAATTTGAAATAGGAACAATGTATTGAATGGTCTTTGTCTTTCATCTTATAAAATGTACAGCTGATTTAAATGGGTTTTAATCTTACTGTGTGGAGTGTATAAAAACAAAAAACTCACAAACCAAACTCACATAAAAGCTATTTTTAGTTGAGCTGTAAAATTAAAGACCTCAATGTAGAACCAACACCTCTCCGCCTCAGCAGAAATGTCACCTATGTAGCTTTCATTTTTAAAACATGGGAATGTATAATCTGTATTTTTATTTTCCGACTTCAGTGTATTTCTATGTAGACAATTATCCAAGAATACAGTAGCTTAATAAGTTACCTAAGCACCAGTATCAACTTACATTGATTTAGAAGTAGCTATACATATATTTTTATCTTTATCCTGTTTCATGAATAGTGGGATTATTCCGATAAATGGAAGCCCAGCAGGCTTAGCTTTAACCTTTGGAGGCATCAAGCTGAAGTTTAAAAGGAAAGGAGAAGAGGAAGCAATTTTAAAAGCTGTACTTGTGCAGTTTTAAGTGGACAAAGCAGTTTAGCATTTAAATATTCTAGAAACCTGGGGGGAGGTTAAATGCACTAAGCTGTCTGATTAGGCGGAGTAGTAATTACACTTGAATTCAAGTATTCTGGAAACACGGGTCCCAGAATATTTGTGCAGTCTAGCCACTTAAATGTTTTTGGATTAGGTCTTTAACCGAGAAGATGCGCGTTGTTCCTTGTGGTTCCGGTTTAGGTTATTTGTGAGCAGTCCAGACTTGGTGACTAGGTACTGAGAAGACCCTGCATATAAAAACTCATATGCTGAAGGAAAACAGTGCATACTACTTTTGCAATTAATTTAATTTCCTTCTCAGACAGAAATTTGGAAATTCAATTCTGTAATAAACTTTTAAAATAGCCTTTCTTTTTTTAACGTTTTAGATGAGACTTTCCAAAAAACATGAATATGCATTCTCAGAAAGGAAACTGTAGAGTTTCCTTTATTTTTGACAAACATATGGAGGATTTTATTAAGACAGTTTCGCATATTAGAAAAATGCACTAATTCCCTGAACTTCAGCTGAATATCTCACTGCTGTAGAATAAAAACAGTTCAGTCATTAGGTTAATCTTGTGTTTCTGAGGCAGATTATTTTCCCAGTTTAGTAAATGACTGACATAATAAATGTACCTTCATGATTTTATAGGAAATCCACGGCAAAGCCAGGACCGAGGTCTCTTCCTTATAAGATTATTTTTGTAGAATTGCAGTTAAAGTGCACTTGGTTTGAGTTTAGTAAGGGTTCTTTTGTAATGCAGCTTTCATCCTGTCAACTGCAAATTGGTGCTGTGACGCAGTTTCAGAGAATGACTTGTGCCTGTGCGTTATTATTCCCCACTATTAACTTTTAGATTCCTGTTTCGTGTTTTCCTGTGATGAGACAGCTGTATGGTGTGGTCACACATCAGAGCCCCGTGGCACCTTTGGAGGCTTAGGACCAGTGTAATAGGTTTGAGAACCATTCTGTGATCCGTTTTGCAACAAATTATTGGAAAATTGCATTTCATGTTCCAGCTGTGGAGACAAAATATTAAGAACAATTTGTTCTGTGATGACAGGCCAAGCTAGGTCCTGTGCTAATATTGTAACAGTAAAAAGATTATGCTGTATGATACAGTTACATTTCCTAGTGCCATTAGGGAGAGCCGTTATTAGACTGGTTCTGCACTAGAAAATGGGAGGGATTAATGGGAGGTCTCTCACTGAATTTGGCCATATGTCTGCTCCTAAGATGTCTTCATTTTGACTACTAGCCCTTTTTGCTAAGTCAGTGTGGAGATTGTTTAAGGGATCTTTGCTGTCTTCTAGGTGTGTTACTTCTTTTGTAAAATAGATGTTCAAGGATCCCCTTAAAAAGTAAGATCTCTGAAATTCTGGCTTGTTCAGATGTATTATTAACATATAATCTTGCTAAATGAATGGAGAATTTTTAAAACTTTTAATACAAAAATTGCTATTATTTGATAACTTCATTCTACAAAAATAGATTTTCTGAAATAGAGTAATTCAGTGTGAAACAGTTATGGTTATCAAACTACTTTTTGGTACTTTTATGTGAGCATCTTTGAAAAAGAGTGTATCAGAACTACTCAGATGAGTGTACTGAGAAATCATCAAACTATAAACTTAATAGAGAACGTAATGTCTCCTAAAATGTTCCATTTTCCTCAGCTTTATCATCAAATTACATAGTAATTTCTTACACTTTCTTACGAAGTTTGCTTTCTCACTTTCTCTGAAGTATTTTGAGGATTCTAAAATCAAAGAATTATTTTTTTAATGAGCTGCGTTACTGTAATGATTTCTGATAGAAATGAAAGGCAACTATGCAATTTTAAAGGAAGAGTCTTAAAATCTTGAGTTAGAGGCTGTAAGGTGTGAGAACTGTGTAATGAAACAATTGGTTTTTATTTTTCCTAGTGGTGCCTCGCATGCCCTTCATGATCTGTAGTCTGTTCCAGCGGTCTGATCTCTGCTTCATTCTTAAGGTCTTAGTATTGTACGCAGTTTTTATCTTGGGTTATGGGGTTCAAGCCTTACTAGTGGTGATGGCAGACTTCAGGGTATCTGCACTTCTCAGTTTGGCAGCCATGTGTAAGATAGTGATGGCTAAATTAGCTGAGAAAGCATTAGAGGAGCTCATATATAGATGTCCAGTTCCATTTTCTCTGCTGAGGGACTTTTTGGTTATGATATACAATTGAGGTGGAAAATTGGTGTAATTTATTTTGAGTTTACAAATTAGGGATTTCTAGGCCAATAGGATGGGGCAAATTCTCTGCTTTTAGGCTTTCTTTTTAAATTAACTTTATAACTGTAAAGATCTGGACAAAAGACAGCAAGTCTTCAATTTACCTCACTGCATTTTGTCATATTTAATGAATTATCTTGCACTGCAGGGGTGCTGTATGTGCTTGTGAATCCTCTAATTTTTTCTTCTGGGTGTTAAACCAATGTAAATTTAATTCTAGGTGAAAAAAACCCACCGCTTCTTTCTGAAATGAATACATTCTAATACCTGAAAAGCATATCAATAGAACTGTAATGTTAGCCGTCTGAAAACACATTTTAAAACTTTCTACTGCTTCTGTAAAATACAAAAGACATTGTAAAACAGGAATGGGAAGAAGAAGTGAACTAAAGTACGTAAGAACCAAAATGCATTGTCAGGAAAGAAGCAAGGTAGTTTGCAGGAGTGTGAATGTGGGGTGTTTTCTGCTGTGGCTTAAAGTGAGTGTGAAATTGAGGAGGAAATTACAAGCCTCAGGGCATGTTGAAAATTGACTTTTTATTAAAGTGAGATTTGTGACAAATTGGGACTTTAGGTATGAGGTTGGACCTGGCTAGAAATAAATGGAAAATAGGAAGGTGTTTCTGTTAAATGTAAATTGCTTCATACAGATAATACTGCATTTGTTAATGGGCAAATTGCCTAAATAAAAAAGGTAAAGATTTTTCTGATTTGGGGAAGATATAAAGAATTGGTACCATAGATAGAGATGGGTTGTACAATAAAATTCAGACCAAAGAAGCGAAGAAGTAATTGTCTCCCGATTAGCTGGAAAAATGATTGAAGTAGGTAGCTTGTACTTCCCAATTATAATCATAACGCTAGATTCTGTTAGAGAAAACATGCTTGTGCATGGCAAGATCTAAATACCTAAGAGAAGTTCTTGTTTTCTTGAGCAGTGCTGAGCATACAGTGGGAAAGGCATCTTCCTGATGTGTGGTAGGTCTCAGTGCTCTTAGTCATATGTGTATGCTGGTAGGCTGCTGGAGTTTTACAGGCACATTTTGGAATGTGGAGGGTAATGAAGTGAATAGTGCAGTGAAGTGAGTGGGTAAGGAACAGCATTTCTGACCGTGTGAAGCTGTTCAACCCAGTGAGCAAAATGTAACAGGAGAAAAAAATTGTCTAAAAAAAAAAAAGAATTAAAATATCTATAATTTTTCTTTAAAAGTAACTTGTGATAGATACTGTAATTTCTCTAACCAGGAAGTAGTTGTTGCCATCTGTGAAACATTGTATGACCACAAATACAAGGTGCTTATTAAAGAGGTCTTCCGGTCTGTTTTTTCAGGTTGGCATGTAAGAACTGCTTACACTAAGTCAAGAGCAGATACATGAAAAGTGATCTGTGGGGGAAAGCATAGCTATTTGTTATACATGTAATATCAGATTCTGTTGGGGACAGTTGTCTTAAAACACTTGTAGAGGAAACAATCATTTTGCATGGAAAAGTTTGAAGAAATAGAACAAGGGAGAAAAGCTGGCAGTGCCGCTGCTTTATGTGAACTCTAGATAGTATCTTCCACCAGTACAGCAGAGCAGTCAGTTCAGTAGACTGAGGCAGTACTGCAGGTAGACAAAAGTTTAGATGCAGTAGCTGTTGTCTTTACCCCCAGTTTCTAGGCGGTTTTAAATGTCAGATCCATAGGGTGGTGAAGTAGCTGAAGTTGATTTTGCTTTGACTTTTTTTTTTTTCTTTAGGGCATGGAGTGTGCTTTTCATCATGACTTGAGGAGAGCTGTCTGCAGCTTTACTTGAGTTACAGGAATCCAAAAGAGAGGTTTCCAATAACGGGACTCAGTTTGTCAGGAAGGAAAATAGTAGTGCAAGTAATAATGTGAGTCAAGGTGGTGTTTAAACGTAACTGCAAATCTGAGTTGGTTGTTGGAGTGTTTTTTTTATCTGAAAGTGTGTTCTGGAAAAGAAATAAAACACGCAAGCATAATGAAAAGGTACAGTAGTAGAATGCAGTCTATTGGAAGACAGAGGAAATATACTTGAATATGCTGCTTCTGGATTTTTATAGTCCACATTGAAAGCAAAAGGAAGAAAAAGAGAAGTATATGTGACATCAGAAATACGGGAGGTAATGAATCAGTGATTGTAGTTCAATACCAACTGGAAAAATCTTTTTAACAGGTTTGTCACCATTCAACTTTTAGTGGTTTTAAGGCTGCCTATAAGTAAATACTTCTCTGTACAGCTGCTGGGTATTCTCTTGATAGTGGTGCCTGAAAGCTGTGCTTACTTTTCAGGTTATTACATGAGTAAAGTGTCTCGCTGCAGGACCAACCAGTCCTTGTTCTTCTTTACAGTAGGTATTTAGGAGTTAAGGTGGGGTAGACAGCTCTATTCCAAACTGTACTATTAATAGCAAAGTTGACTTTTTTTTTACTGCAATGCATTTATTTGCCTTCACTTCTAGATCACTCTGTTTACTGTAAGTTTGTTCAGCAAGGTTGTCCAGATTCTCAATCCTTGTGTAACTGCACTTCTAGAATGGAGTTTGCTGACACCTAAGGATATTATATTCATATATTCCTCTGCATTTATTTCCTGATGCATCTAAAAGTTAAGTTTTCACTAGCTGCTCAGTAAGTGCCTGTTCTTGTATGTGTGTATGCAGGATGTTAACTGCTAATTGGATTTTTAGCATCACAAGTCTTGTTCATTCGTTTAAGTGATATTCTTAGATACTGAAAAGTTTATTCTTAAATATTGTGAACAAATTCAAAGTATATCTACATATAAATATATGATAGTGTATGTGATAGACCACTATTTTGTTTATCAGGAAAGAACTGTGAAACCTAAAAGGTGGTTATGATCAGGAAGCGTGATTTGTTAAACACTGGAGCAGGCTTCCTGGAGAAGTGCTTGATGCCCCGAGCCGGTCTGCGAGTCATTTGGACAATGCCCTTACATGCTTTAGCTTTTGGTCAGGCTGTTGTACCAGATGATTATTGTAGGTCCCTTCCAACTGAAATGCTCTATTCTTAGTTATCCTCTGAAGCAGACTGAAAATTGGTGCTTTTTTTTCCCATCTACATTATAGCCATTTAGATACCTGGCAGCTGTGACTGCCTCCTGTTTTTCAAGTGGTAATATATCTAGTGGAAACAATGTTACTTTTAAATGTTAGTGCAATGCCATTGTTCTGGAAGCTCCAGAAGTAATTAATGTAATAGTAGTTGGAGGCATTTAATTTAGAATAATTTTAAGGAACTTTTCAAATGCCGTTTTATGGCAGATTTTGAAATTGAGACACAACTTCTGAATGTAAAAAATTGCACCATATTGAACGAAAATGCTTAAAATCTCATTCCATTTTGAGGAAATGATATTTCCCGTACTCTGTGTACTTTATGTACACCTTGCAGTCTTTACTAATAGCAAGATAAAAGCTACATTTTCACAAGGAATATTAAAAACTCAAAAGGAAGACTGCAGAAGTACCAAACAATTCAATCCTTATCTGGTACAAATTGTACTAAAATTGTATATTACAGAAGTTACATCCACAGTTATGTGCTAATGGTTTAAATAAAGGATTTCATTGGTTAAGCTTTGGAATATCTTGCACAAATGACCTATGTGCTTTTTTCAGCATATGTGAATTTTACTTCCAGTTATTGAGGCATTTACAATCCAGCCTCCTCAGGTTAATGACCACATGCAAGTGCAGTGTTAGTCCTGCATTTCACCTGCATTTCATATACTTGAATGGGGCTTGGTTTGCTATTTGCAAAGGTAATTGCTGTTATTTGACCTGTAGGAAAACGAGTTTGTTGTGTTAAGTGCTCACACAATTAGTCAGTAGTTGGAAGCTTCAGCAAATAGCAAAAGGCTGAATGTGCTAAAGATAGAAGAGGGAATTAGCATGTTACATTCACTCCATTCTTTTAAAGATTACATTTCTTTGAGGGAGTCTGAAAGTCTGAACTGCTCTCCTCCAAAGCAGTATTTAGTCTGTAATTGAAGTTTGAACATCTCACCAGCCAGGCCTAGCCTGTGGAAATGGGTAGAGAAATGGGAATGTATTTTTATTACACCTATTATACTGGTAGAGACACATATTACTGGCTTGACAGTGGGTAGTTGATAATTTTGCCCTAATAGTCAAGATGCAAAAAATTAAAAAGGTAAATGATCAACACAGATTCTGATTTTATTTTAAAATTCTTAACTTTTTAATGATCTATTACCTCATCATCTCACTGTGAATGAATATAGGTGTTGCACAGTGAGCTCCTCTGCTTGTAGCAGGCTGCCAGTGGTGCACAGCATTCCTCTTGAGGCCCATCTTCCAAAAAAGTTCCAAAACATGTTGGAGAGCAGTGCAGGCATAGAGGGCAAGATGATCTACCTCACCAATGGGAGAGCTGTAGGCAGTGAGTAAGGGAACATTAGATTTTATGTTTGAGAAAATAAATGTTTTCCTTGGAGAATGTCCACTGAAAAAGAAGATGGAGTTGGGATATAGAAATAGGTCCTTAAGTACCATGCTGATCCTTAAGTACCACATACTAGCCTTCCTTCCTTAAGGGCTTAAGCCAAATGAAGAAATGCTGTAAAGGTTGAAATGAAAACTAAGACAGTTTTTAGGCTTGTGTTGTAATATGCCAGATACCAGGAAGTAGTCTTAAATCTCTAGATTAATAAAATTACTTTGAATAATCATAAATGACACATATGTCTTGTAGTAAGTCCTTTAGAAAGGGTGAAGTGCAATGTAATTTGTGGATTAAATTTTGCCCTTGAATGTTTGAAGTGCATTATAGGGAATCACATTGTATATTCTAGGGAGAAATTTGACACTGTTATTATGAATTGGTCTTTTACAAAGCTGATACAGGAGTGACTTAAATTTCCTGTTGGAACATCACATTTAAAATTACTCTTTCAGCAAAACAGGTGGAATTTCTCATTGTCACAGGCAGGGAAAGGCAAGGTCAGATGTTTAAATATAGCTGGTCAGATTAGGTAGCCCCTGTATAATCTTTGAGGGTGGAGGGGTGACATTCATATATACCAGTTCTTACTTAGCATGACAGTATGCCTAAGCTCATTCTGTAGGTGCTTGGTTGTGGTTGAGACACTCTTGTATGTTAGCCTTCACGAGGGTAACACCTACTTCTTGAGTGAAAGCAGTCAGAATAGGAATACAGCCAGTGTTACAAATTGATAATCTGTTCTAAACTTTTATGTTTTCCTTCAAGGACAAAAATACAGTATTAATGTCAATCCTCTAATGCTTGTCCACTAATCGCTGCCTCGTCCTGTGTCTGTAATAGGAAAACCAAGAAATTTAAGACAACTGTGTGATGGTGCGTCCTGAAGGCAGTATGTGCCCTCTCTGGTGATGAGCTTTCCCCATCCCTGTGGCGTCCCTGAGCCAGGGCTGCCAGTATGTTTGCTTGGGAGTGGTGATACAAGAAATGCAAACATGCCTGCAAGGAGATATAGATGCTCTGCCCTCTGGCTCTGGGGGCTTCATAAAAACTCTCCATTGAGAGAGAGACACGTAAGCACTGCCCAGTAGTGATTTTTCTTTTCCTTTATTTTTAAGAAATCCTGCCAATCTCCAGCCTCCAAACATCAATGGTACCAAGATTTCTGAGTTTTAAGATGTCAGTATCAGACCACTTGTGTTGATTTATCAAGTATGTAACACTGACTTGAAATCCAGATGTGGTCAGTGGCTTCTCATATATCAGATGATTATGTAGAAAATATTTTGTTGTTTGAGTCATAACACTTGCAAATAAGGAATAGCTTTTTTTTTCCTTAGCAAAATATTTTGCTTTTCAAGGTCTTTGGTTATTGGAAGTGCATGTTTGGATAATGGATAATTCTAATGGCTAAGCACCCTGTGTGCTTTTGTCTTTTGATGTTGCTTGGTGACAGTGCTGCCAGGTGCTAATAAAGTTGCTGTAATAAGCACTGAAGTGGGATTACCTTTTACCTGTGCACTTAGCTCATGCTGTATACAATTACTGAGGTCAGTCTAGGTCACTTCTGCTGTGTAATAGTTGTCATTGGGATTTTGGGTGACAGGGAGCAGGGGAAGAGCATTCACAGCCCCATCAGCTACCTCTAGGAATTCGTTTTGTGTTCTAACATGGGGTGAATGTGCAAAACACTTTTTATATGGCTAAGCCTCGCCCTACCTGCTTACAGCTATTCATTTTGAGCTTTTAAAAATCATTTTTGGTCTTGTTCTTGAGTAACTACAAGGTGATGCCTTCTGTGGGTGGCAAAGCCATGGATTAATTTTATTTAACTTTCACAAAGAAAGGATTTGTACTTGAGATTCACTCTGTGAGTTTGGTTGTGAGGTCTCTTATTACTGAAGACTTTCCTTGAGTAAGTACAAGCAGGCAGGCAGCTGTACTCTGTGCTAGACATACAAACCAAGATTGATTTGTTCTTTTCCACTCAGTGACCAAGGATAAAAGGCGTTTGCAGGGGATGGGAGGTGTAGACTGAGAGTTCTGACTCTTCAGTGGGAGTTGAATCCTTTTTGTTGTATTGTAACAGGTGCTGAGGAACATGAGAAGTTACTCTTCTTGTCAAAAAAGAATGAAGTAAAGCTGGGAGATGTCTTTTTTGGACTTCACAGTGGCGGAAAAGATTAAAATACAAGCGTTTACTTTCCTGCAATTAGAAGTAGGGCAGTGTCAGACTCCTTAATTTGTGTCCACAAAAGCCTTCTGTCTTAACCCTACAGTTACTACAGGTGCTTTTTAAAGGTGAAGAAAGGTGCTCTACTCACAAGAAGCTGTAAGAAAGTGGCAGTAGCATACATCCCCATCCCTGAGGGTGTGTTGGGTCAGTGTGTCTTACTGCAAGGGTTAGAGGTATTCTTTGTAGCATGGACACGTTGCCTCCTGATTTTTCAGTTCAGTGTTATTTCAGAGCATTGTTATTTCTATAATTGGTCATTTCTTTGGTCAGCTATCTTCTAACTGAATAGTTTGCAGAAAGACTCTGAAAATTATGTATGCCAAGTATAATTAAGTTTAATTTTCTGTAAACCTGGATTTTGGGGAATCCTTTTAACCTGGGCAGGATACTGCTCCATTTCAAAAGCAGTACAGACACCAAGGTCCGGTCTGCCATGTATGCCATTAAAAGTTTTCCTGCAAAACCTGTT
>JBCJKH010048470.1:12808-42183 GCA_039877255.1 Loriculus beryllinus
TCTCTCATTTTAATCACTCTTGTTCAGGAGTGAGAGAAGGGGGGATGCTCTGTTAGGGCTCTTGGAGGCTGGGGTGTTGCAGGAGTATGGAATCTGGAAAGCAGCAAACAGGACAGGCAGTGCACAGGTGCAGTACAGGACATATTTATTTTAGGCCTCCTGCAGATGAGTCGGTGTTTCTTAGCACTTGCATTAAAAATTCCCTTGTGCTTTAGAATGGGAATGTTATAGAAATGGTATAATTAATACCTGGTGCCAAAGGATGCTGTTTGGTGCTTACCTCTGTGCTTTCTGGGGGAAAAGGAAATGCTGTCAGAGCTGCTTCTGTGGCTCTCGTGTTACACGCCATAATGAAAGCTGTGAATCCTGAAGTAAACAAAGAGCAAAGAGATTTAAAATGGAGTTTTTGATGCTTTAGAAAAATGCAACACAGCATCACGAAGCCTTATTTTATTAAAGGGTCTTTATTCCAGTGCACGCAAGCAACTTACAAAGGCACTGTCAATCTTCCTTGTTTCTTCAGAGTGTGTCTACCTCATGCCTAGCATGTTAACATAACACATGCAGGGTGGCAGTCTGCCTTCTGTGTCTGTCTTGTGCTATTCTTTGTCTTGTCTGAAAGGCAACGTGTTACTTCAAGACTAGCTTTCACCCTCTACCCTTGCAGTGTGTGTGCTGTCTGAATGACACAAGTGCCCAGATGTGAGTGTGGTTTGGGCCCTCCTGGAGGAGAGCACCAGAGCTGGGGTCCTCTTTTGAAAATCAGGGTCTCTATGGTTTATTTGTTATTCTCTTGTTCAACATCAGCATATTATAATAAAGTGTACTTTGAGAAATAAATATTCAAATATCATATTAGTCTATTATGTTTTTTAAATATGGTATCTTACCCTTAATTTGCTAAATCCTGATCTAGAGGCTTTGGTATTTGGGTCAGTATATGCACTTAAGGCAACAGAGTGTCTTGAAGTAAGAGGCTAAGTCTAGGTCTCCAAACTGGAATGCAGGAAAGCAACTTCACCTACTGGTACCTAAACTTTGGCCCTAGTGGAAGTGAAAACTAAATTTAAAACAACAACAGAAAACCCAAACCTGCTAATTTTGAAAAAGCAAAGTACATGATTTTTCTATGTTTAATTATATTTTTGTGACATTATGTGGTGTTACATCGTAATGGGTTTAGTCAGCCAGAGTAGAAAGTGGAATGCTATGGTAGTGTATGAAGAATATATTCCTACTATTCTAAAATAGTTTCTTAAGTGATCTGTTTTTTTTCTGCTTCCCTGTAGATTAAAGCAAAAAATTATGACAAAGTGGAAAAGGTGAGTCCTATCAATATGTAATGTATCTCTATAGAAAGAACACGTATCTTGTGATTTAGCTAAAGCAGATTGAAAAGAACTATAATGTTGCTGGATGTTCTATTAAAAACACAGCTAAATATCACTAAAATCAATTTGTTGTTGCTACCACGCTGTAATCAGTGAAATGTGCAGAGGAATTTCTCTGCTTAATTCTCTAGCTCCCTTGCATAGCACAGATATACTTTAGTCCAAAGGATGAGTGGTTTAAGTTACTCTTTCTTACAAATCTCACTCATAATTACAAAGATTTTTTAAATTCATACTGTATAGCTTTGAAAGTAGAAACCTAATTTCTGTATCTGGAATCCTGATCACGTCTTCTTGATGTATTAAACAGTTATTTCAGCGATGCCTTATGAAGGTTTTACACATTGATTTATGGAAATGTTACCTTTCCTATGTTCGAGAAACCAAGGGGAAGCTCCCCAGTTACAAGTAAGTTAACAGACTCGCTCTGAATTGTTTTAGTTTTATGGTGAATCTCTTCCTGATTATTGACTAGGGGGTGGGGAGGAGCCTGGGTGGCAAACCTGCCTGGGGATCTTCTGGTAGAGTGTTGGGGGGATAATAGATAATCTGCATTTAGAAAACATTTCTTTAAAGTTTCTTTACTTGAGCTTGCTGGGTAAAAGCAATGGTCTGGATCCATATAACAAGGTGAGAGGGACAAGAGCAGGGAACAGCTGGCATATCCATGCTGGTTCCCTGCAGATGAGATCAGTGCCTGAGCTAGTCTGAAGCACACTACTTCCTCAGTCAGGTCCTTTTGCTGTCCTTCCCCTTAGTGTCCTGTTTAGAGTCTTTACAAAAATTTAGCACCGATTCCTGAGGTCCTGTATTTAACTAGCAATAGTAGTCAGTTCTGTAATTAGGGAAAGTTTCAGAATGCATAAAAAGGCATTAAAAAAACAGTATCAGAATTTTGGGGAGAAATGATCTTTATCATTTTTCAGTTCTACGCTATGCTTGTTTATAATCCTGTTTGAGGCTTCAAAAAATAGCAGTGCCTCTCAGAATCTATAAACAGCTTCTTCCCCAGCCCACCATAATTTCTGGGTACTATAACTGGCAAGGCAACTGTTGCATTAATGGAGAAAAAAAGAAGGGGGGTTTAAATTTATTTTTACAAGTCTGTTCTGAAAAAGTGCCAGCACAACCCCCCCCCAAACTTTTGATCCACTTGAAATTTCCTCTTTTATTCCTGGAGGTACAGTCAAGGAGGTAGCAAGGTACTGAAAGATGTCTGAGTAAAAGAAACTGGGAGAAAAGTGGGAGAGAGAAAGAGCTGTTTTCATTGAAACTTGACCAAGGAAGTACTCTGTGAATGTTTTAATGTGGGGAAAAATACTTTGGATTTGGGGGGATAAGAGATAATGTGAATGTTTTAGGGCAGTTTCAACACAGGGGAAACCATAGCCTTGTGTGTTCCTGCAGAATTACAACAGGGTTTGTGGAATTCTGAGAAGAAAAGAAACCATGGGTACATCTGTCAGCTGAGGTGATATAAACAGCAACTGGTTTCTGTCTTCTCAACTTCACATAGTATGTGTGGATTTCCACTTAAGTGAGGGACAGCTTCTCAGGAGCTGTTAGGATGCTAGATGGCCACCAATAGGTCTACATCATTTTCTTCAATTAAAAATGAGTAAATGCAGAATTTAAAGCTACCTGAATGTCAGTTTTTACTCTCAGCCGTTGAATGATTCTTTTCATGCCTCAAAGTTTGGTTAGAATTTGCTGCACAAAAGAAAGCACTTAAATAAAGATTTTTCAAACTACTAAATGCTTGCTCTATGGTCTTTGTGGTTTGTTTTTTTTTCCTCAGAGAAAAAATGGCTCAGGCATATGATTTTGCTCTGGATAAGATTGGCATGGAAATCATGTCATACCAGGTATGGTTTTTTATCAAAACACATTTAATATCTACCTTTATAACAAGTACAATTAAACATTGGTTTCATTGTATTTTTTTCTCACATAGATCTGGGTGGATTACATCAATTTTTTGAAAGGCGTGTAAGTACCTTAAAAGACTTTTTTGAAGCTCAGTTGCTGTAATGTTGATGTTCATGCTAGTTATGATCTGTAATAGCTGACGTTCATCTCTCTCCCCACTATTTAGAGAAGCAGTAGGATCTTATGCAGAAAACCAGAGGATAACAGCTGTCCGTAGGGTTTACCAGCGTGGCTGCGTGAATCCAATGATAAACATAGAACAGCTCTGGAGAGATTATAACAAATATGAAGAGGTAATCAAGAACATGATCTTTTTCTTTTTTTGTGACATTAAGAAAGAAATAATAATCGTATAATCAATTATGGTACCCAACCTCTAAATAGTTGTACATAAAAGCAATGACCAGCACTATAAACATGGTTTTAGTGTGCAGCGTGTACCAAGGCCTCTGCCAACACTCTGCAAGTACCTGAGTGAATTTTTTGACCTGTTGTAAACACTTTGCATAAGGTGCATTTAACTGGCCCATTTCACTGGTGGCCCAAAGGATTTGCCAGTGGATTAGAAATCATGGCATTCAGTGATAGAGAACGTATTTAATGGAAGCTAAAGCAAATCAGATGGCAGTGAGGGCTTGCTTCCCCAAGGAGGCACTCCTCTTCTTCAGTTAACAGTTGAATGGGATAAAATGGCATTCAGCTGTGATGCTTTGGACTTCCTTCACAGTATTAAGTTACATGGGCTCAAGTACATATTAAATGCTCCTCACTGTTCTTCACCTGAAGCCATTACAGCATCCATTCAGGTGAGTCTGCTACCACATTGTCTTCAGCAAGCGTAACCTCAACTCACTGGCCTTGCAGGCCAATTTGTATCTGCGCCTTTACAGTGTGTTTGTAAACACATCTGGTAGCAGCTTATTAAACTGTTCCAGCCAGCAGATGTGAGAATGCAGAACCAGGAGTGGATGCACTCATACTCAGGTCTGTCAAGCAGAGATGCTCATACAGCACTCCCTTGTCCTGCCTATTGTGCTCAGGCTTGCAGGGACCGGCATGCTGTGCGCTGAGCAGGAGAGAAGGCTGTTACACTTTCCTTCTTGCCCATTTGTTGTATGTTTGGTGACCTCTGACATTAATAGGGCCACTGTACTAAGCCAGTGGGAGTACTTCTGGGCATCCACAGCCATGATGAGTATGTATTAGTGTAGGGTGTCCTTGCTTATGGCAGGGGGGTTAGAACTAGGTGATCTTAAGGTCCTTTCCAACCCTAACTATTCTATGATTCTATTGTAATCCTGAATCCCATTGTATTCAGGGGTACCACAGATAACCTGCTGACCACCAAGGAAGGTAGCCAGTGACGTGCCTTCTCCTGAGTAGGAAAATACATGGTACAACCTCCCTGTAAACCTCTTCCCCTCCCACACAGCAAATGAAGGCTGTCACTGCTGATTCCTACTACTTTCATTAATATGTAGGCAGACTGCCAAAATGATGGCTGAAACCTGTCCTACATTTGTTCCATACCTTCTCTGAGCTGAAGAAGCTCTGGCTGACAGTGGTAGTGCACACCTTGGGCTGTTCAGAGGTGCAGTCAGGGGCTGGTGCTTTGCTTGGTCAGAGGTTTCTGCACATCGTGTTCTGGCCAGGCTGGCCCCAAGCGAAAGGGTTGCTGCTCATGGGTGTTCTGGCACAGGGAAGGAACTGCTCCTCACCAGAAGGGTTCTTTGAGGAGTCACTTATTCCCCACATCAGTAGCCTAGCAACACAGAGATCATGTGCAGCTCTCAGTATGAAAGGTTACTGGCTATTTGTTGCAATTAAAATACTCAAGTTTCTCTTTAGCTCAGTGGGTAACCACCAGGTAGCAATGTCAGCCTGTCAGCCACCAGTATCTTTAATTAGACAGTCAGAAGTGGTATCACCCTTGGTGAGACAGAGAAGTGACAATCTTTGGCTCACAAAGCTGTGCCTCATGAGGCTGGGAACACTTCCCAGGAGAACATGCTGTGTCCTCAGCGTGCTGCTGGGTTAAATGGGGCATTGCTGGCCCAGATAGCTATCCCAGACAGTGCTCTGCGCAAGCCCAGGTGGTACCTCTGCTTCCGTAGTGGGTGCGTGGCTCAGCTGCCTGTTTGGAACAGGACTGAAAGCTGCACTCCCCTTCCTCAGAGTCCTGGCACACCGCAGCAGCAAACTCCACCCAGTTGCAGGCATGAACAGAAGGGTGGTTTCTTATCCTGCTGTAGGAGCAGTGCTTTGAGATGTTCAAGCCTGGGACCCCGTGACCAGGTCTGCATTGCTGATGCTGAGCTGTGAGGTGTGCGTGGGGGTTGCCTGCCCCAAATCCCCTACTGCTCTTGCTCAGTAGCATGGCAGAGCTCTCTGCATGGCCATGCAGTCCTGAAGGGGTGTCATTTTTGCAATGATGGGCCTCAGGTCTCTCAGCTGACAGAGGTACACACATGGCAGGTGTGAAAGCTGTCAGTTACTTCAGGAATGGGGGAGAAGGGAGAGCTTTGAGCTGGGAGGTCAATCTGTTACTGCTTGTCAAAGAACAGTGACTTGCTCATATGCTGTCTCAGTCTCCACGGGGCGAGCAGCAAGGCAGGAGCTTTACTGACTAGGCACAGACTGACAGCCTGTGATTGAAAAGGAAAAATGTAAATCACAAATAGTTTCTTTCCACTTTTTCCCCCAGCAGATTTATGTAAATTTCATTGTGTTTTTGAAAGCTGTAAGTGAATAAAAATCTACAGGGGTTGGTTTATATCAGTTGGATTTTTAGTAGTGACTTAATTCTAATGAGTAAGTTCTTGCTCATATGTTTATTATGAGAAATGCAGTACCTTTCACAGTAGTATTCTAGAATAACTTTGTCCTTCTTGCTCACTTTTGCATCCTCTTTAAAGCCCTTTTCTGTATGAAATGAGATTCAGTATTTCTAAAGTGAAATTGTACATTCCCACTTCCTCTTTTTACCCTTCTCCAGGGCATCAATATTCACTTAGCTAAGAAGATGATTGAAGACAGGAGTAGAGATTATATGAATGCAAGACGTGTAGCAAAGGTAAAGCCTTCTGTTGACTTTCCTTTGTTCTATTTAATTCTACAAACAAGCATTAAACTTGGGTCTTATTTTCAAATAAAAGCATGTGTTAGACTAGTGAGATTGCTATGCTATAATATTTGTATGAGTTTTATAAAGCATAACCTGAAATAAGTGTTTAAAGTGTTTAAATATGTTGTTAGAAACATTGCTGCTTCACTGTTTCAGGAATATGAGACAGTGATGAAAGGTCTGGACCGCAACGCTCCCTCTGTCCCCCCACAAAATACCCCCCAAGAGGCTCAGCAGGTAGACATGTGGAAGAAGTATATCCAGTGGGAAAAGAGCAATCCGCTGCGTACAGAAGATCAAACTCTCATAACAAAGAGAGGTAATTAGATACTGTGCTAGGACATGCAGAATTGTGTTTGTTAGCTCCATTAATGACTTCCAGCATAATTAATGGTGTGATTTAGTGTTTGGAGCAGAAGTTGATCAAGTTTCTTGGACTGGGGGGTGCTATGGTCATGTACCACTGAACTTCCACTGGAGGTCAGGAAGTGGTGGATCACAGCCGGATTCCATGGCTGATGTTCTTGAATAAGTTCTGCTGGGAGGAGGCAGGTTTTAGCTGCTGTTTATGATTAATAAAATTCCTTGCAATATGAGACTGTAATCATTGTATTCAGAGCCATTTAGTGTTAGTATTGTCCGATTTATTTGCTGGGTTTTGTATTTCGTACTTCCGCTGTGCAAAATGATACCTTTTCTGCCATAATACAAGGGGTATTTCTTATCTTTTTCCCATAGTTATGTTTGCCTATGAGCAATGCCTTTTGGTTCTGGGACATCACCCAGATATCTGGTATGAAGCTGCACAGTACCTCGAGCAGTCTAGTAAACTGCTAGCTGAAAAAGGGGTAAGCAGATTGACACTGGTTTTCTTTCTTCCCTCATTGCTTCAATGTGGTGTACTGTTAATTTTTCCTCAAATAATTAAGAACTAACTAGAGGGGTGTGAAAAATACTTAGCACCATGAGCTGTCCAGAATTTAAAAATATTTGCATTTGAGATAAGAATTATGAAAACCTATTTCAGTGCTGGCCAGTTTTAGGCCTGGGGGGTGGGTTTTGGCCTGACTTGTGATTCTTTAGGTACTGGGGAGATGTTATCTCTTTATTGGAGCACTGCATGGAAGTTCACTGGGACTTCTCACACGTAGAAGATATTCCATAGATCGGCCTGCCTTGTCATAGATGCTGAACAATTATATTATACTTATTTTATAACAGGACATGAACAATGCTAAACTTTTCAGTGATGAGGCTGCTAATATTTATGAAAGAGCGATCAGCACTTTATTAAAGAAGAATATGCTTCTTTATTTTGCATATGCAGATTATGAAGAGGTGAGCAAAAATAGTGATGTACTGACGTTAAAACCCAAAGACATCCCCCATCGATAATGTCATCTGTTTGAAACATACTGAATACACAGAAGTCTACACAAGTAACTTGCTGATTCTTCTAGCTTTAACCTCTTTCAGTGTTTCTGATACTTGGATGACAAATTGGAGAGAGAAAATCCACAGTATTCAGTACAAAAATTTTGAAAATCTACTGTCTTTCCACTTAAATATTAACTATATTTCTCAAATTGCTATGAGCTTGAAAGCTTGATAGGCTTATTATATTTACTGGAACATCAGCTTCTTCACTTTTAAAATGGGGATAAAGGACACCTTTTGTGTGTAATTCTTGGGGGTTTAATGTTTGCTTTTTCATGGCTGTGATGGAGGATGGGAGGTTCTCTTGAGAAATCTCTTTACTCAGGCTGCCACCTTGCTGCACAGCCTTGCTAATGAATAATTATGGCCTGACATGGTTGGGTTTGCACACGAGGCATCATGAATAAAGTCCGTTTTCCACTGATCAGATAAGGACTATGGAGTTCTCTGCAGGATATGTTTTGCCCAGCTATCATAACATAGAAGGAGGATCCTGAGGACAGCAGGGGAAAAAAAAAAAAAAATAACCCAAACCTTTGACTTTTAAAGAAAAAGCTTCCTTTGGCTTTCAGTGCAGCTATTTAGGGTTTTTCAGGTTGCACGATAAACCTTGGAGGGCTGCAGCTGGCAGGGAACAGAATGGATTATTTGAAATGTGAATGTTGGAGAGGAAAGAAAGGGGTTTTCCTCTGTCTGCATGTTACTTTTAGATAGAGGTAAAGGAAACAGTCTTATTATCCCGAACACCTACAATCCCAGTTCTGCTGCAGTATTACTGGAGTGTAGAAAAAGACATCAGAAACTCTTGAAAACCATGTATGTGAGCACTAGTGAGAAATTAATGTGGGAAGTAAAGAAATGACTGCATGAGAGAAAAAGCAGCCTGGAATAAATGGACTGACATAGTGTTCAACGGGGGGGGGAAAGGAACAGAAATATTACAGGTTTTCCTTCAGATTGATTTTTGCATTCTCACAGGTGATTGGTAATAGTCTTACCAAACAGTCTGTATTTCCTTTGTATTTACTTAGAGTCGTATGAAGTATGAGAAAGTACACAGCATATATAACCGGCTCCTGGCTATTGAAGACATTGATCCCACTCTGGTAAGGTGACTGTAGTTTTTCCACATTTGCACTAAGAGTCACTTGAGTGCACACAAATAATGAGGAAGTACTTGCAGGAGTTCACTGGGTCATGGGGTGATTGAGCAGATGTGCTGAGATGACAGAATTAGGTTAACATTTCAGCAAGGGTGATTTATTATAGCCTTTAACTCACTGAGATGCACCAAGTTGTGCAGTTTTGTCCTCTCTCTTTTGGAAAATCTTTTAAGACAAGCAATGAAGATGTGCAATATTAAAGATTTCATGATACAGCTCATAAGAATTAGTGTGTGTTTCGTTGGCTCAAATAAAACTGTGCTTCGCCTCCCCTTAACTGATTAAAAGCATGTTGCTTTTGCCCGTTGTCCTCCCTATGCTGAAATACTTCATCCTGTGTACATGTAGCTTGCATATAAATTTGTAATGCACCATATTAGTATCAAGGAGTATTGCTGTACAGCTGCTCAAGTTCTATTAATAAACAACATTGTCTGTAATGCACAGAGCAAATGGTGTGAGGAGTGACCTGGCCTCAGAAAGTCATTCAGTTTATAAATAGACATGACAATGCATGAGAAGGAAAAAGAAGGTCTAGGGTCTAAATTTAAACAACAGGTCAGTGTCAGAGGAAAGGTATCCCTTTACTGACACTTTCTAGTCATTAAAGACACATCACAATGCTTCCCAAGTGCATGTTTTCTGAGAAATGATGGACTAGTTCCTCCTATTTGAAAATGCTCTTATTTGTGATCTAATTCAGAGTGGAGGAAAGTTAAATCCCAAAGAGATGCAGATCACAAATTGGCAACTGAATTAAACAGCACGTTCATTATTTCCTTGATCAGGTATAAATATCTGTAGGACGGATTGTGTCTTTGATTGTATCATGTTCAGTAAAATGCTTCATCAGGTCTTTGGCCTGTTCTTTAGCCTTATGGATGTCTTAACTTCATTGGGAAGTTACAGTTTTTACAGTAAGCCTCTAGTTTCCTGAAGGCACCAGTTTATGTAAATTACATTCATCTCCTCTTCCTTGAAAAATCTGTGTATGAACTGTTGGCATTTCAGGGCATCACTCTTGGGTATATTCCATTTAAAAAAACCCAAAAAAAGTCTACAAAAGGCTTTGCCACGGAATTTCTAGCAGAACACCACAGAGGCGCAATAGAGTCTTGTTTCTGTTACAACTTTTTACTTGTGTTTTGTGAGGAAAGATTATTTCAGCTACGGTAAAGAGCTCTTTTATATTGTAGTATTCTATGTCAGGACTGATGCTATATAAACATTAATATGCACCTTAGGTCTATATCCAATATATGAAATTTGCAAGGCGAGCAGAAGGCATCAAATCTGGAAGAATGATATTTAAGAAAGCAAGAGAGGATACCCGGACCCGCCATCACGTCTACGTTACAGCAGCTTTAATGGAGTATTATTGTAGTAAGGTAATCACAGATGCTCGGTTTGATACTGAAGCAGTGTCAAGAGGGTGTGTAGCTCACCAAAGCCAATAATGTTTTTCTTCTTAAATGTTTGCAGGATAAGTCTGTGGCCTTTAAGATTTTTGAGCTAGGACTGAAAAAATATGGGGACATTCCAGAATACGTACTGGCATATATCGACTACCTTTCTCATCTTAATGGTAAGCTTCATGCTTTGAGAGGTCCAATGAAGCATTCATCTGCCTTCTCTGTGAGTTTAAAGGCCAAGGTTTTATAATTTAGTTTACATTTTATATTTTAGTTTTAATTCTTCTTGAAGAGCAGCGAATCCTCTTCATAAAACTCAGCAATTAATTTGAAAACCAAACCTGCTGGTTTGTCCTTACTGAAGCTCCAGAAGTACACGTCTTGAGTTAGATCTTGACTCTGCCGAACAGAGGAGCCAACTTCATAAACTGTAACTCACTGCTTGCACTGCAGCAGCTGGACAGCATCTGTTGTGAACAGTGAGAAGGACACAGAGAAATCTGAATCCTGAGGAAAAAGTTCTGAAGTGAAGTGATGGATTAGTTGGTCCTGACTAGAATTAATGTGAATTTGTTCTCCTCAAATAGATGAGATGAGCAGGATGTAAAAGCAGTATTGCAAATATTGGTCCTGCTCGGAAGTTGCTGGGGAACTGGTTTGGATGCAAAGAGCAGGGCATGGCACAGCAGCAGCTGTGCAGGGGCTGGTGGAGGTGGTGGAAGGTCTCTGTGTGGGATTCCCTGATGCAACAGTTCACAGTGATATTATAAGAAGCCTGTGCTGCTGTGGGGAGCAGGGGCTGGTAAAGACCTTCCTGTGGAACTGCCCTGGTCCTCGTTTCATGGGGAGCTAGAGAAGAGCGGTGCATCCCCATCTCTTCCTCTGCCTAGCTCAGGTTTCTGAGCTGGCCTCCGTGCGGCTGGAGTGAGCAGTGGCTGCAGGTAGCTCTGCTGTGGGATCTTCTGGACCTCCTGGTGCATTCTGCAGGCACCAGGCACATGAGTCTCCCCTGTCAGACTGCAGGACCTTTGTTTTTTCAGGCTCTAAAGGTCTGAACAGATTGAAAGTTCTGTGAGCCATGAACAGAGCTCTTTTGGAAGTCAAAGTATATTGCATTTTGTGAGGAATTATTTCAGGTCTACATGAGTATTTGCAATGGCTTTCTATAGACTGCCTATGGGAAAAATTACCTTAAGATTTGCCAGTGTATTGCTGTGTGTCAGCAACCCAGCTGACTTTACTGAAAAACAAGGAAATTGGTCCCTCAAGTCCTGTAAATGTAAGAAATGGCAAAACACGCAGAGACAGGGTGGAAGCCAGCAGGTTTAAGACCAAAACCACCAACCAGGTCTCATACTTTTGGGAGGACTTCCAAGGAATATAGAAGTGCATTACTATTGTCCTCATTTAAAAGGGGAGTAATGAATTGAAATGCCAAATTTTAAATTACCGAGATAAGCCGCTGTAATTACAGAAAATGGGAAAAAACCCAGAGATCCTGAAAAAATGCCAAGGAATAGCTGTGCTGTTATAAAAGAACCTGTGGTAGGACGGGATTGTGGCTATCAACAGAAGTAGACTTTCAAATAACAAATTCACAGTAGAATTTAACGCTGGTAAAGTTTTATGTAGGCCTTCAGACTTCCTACTTTAACTTCAAATCCAGGTATCAGAATGTCTGCCTTATATTTAATCCAATGTACACATTTCTTTGAATGGACATGATTTTAAATTGCCTTTAATGTATTTTACTCAGTGTGATTTTTCTTTTTTCTCTCTATTTTTAAAGAGGACAATAATACAAGAGTTTTGTTTGAGCGCGTTTTAACTTCAGGGAGCCTTCCACCTGAGAAATCTGGGTATGTCTGCAAAAGCAGTTTCACTACACTAAAAAAAGATACATAACCCCTTTCAACTATAAACATCCCAAAGAAATTAGAAACATGAACAGCAGGACAGAATTAGGCGCAGATGTTCCTTCCCTTCATGCTGTGTAAAATAGCAAGTACTGTGACAGATTTGTGGAAGTCCCTGTTCCACTTGCAGAGAAATTCATCAATTTATTGACTTTAAAACCTCATCAACACAGGATTGTTGAGGATAGAGTGCAAAAGCCTTCTGCACAGTAAGGATGCAATGGTCTGAGCAGGTGGCATGGCTTTTGACATGTATCACTCACCAGAGATGCTTTGAGTAGATGGGGAGAGGGAGTCAAGAACGTCATCTCTGTTAGAGAAGGCAAGTCAGGAATTTATTGAGGAGAACCTGAATGACTCCCAAACAGCTGAACACAAAACAAGGAAAGACCCAGGAAAGACTTGGATTAACCACTCATCACCAGACTTTCATTACTGCCTGAAAAATGTTTACCAAACCCTTTGCAGTCTGAATGTTCACCAGTGTTCTGGTAGATGCATGCAGCAAAACTAAGGAATTGGGTGTTGCACTGCTGTGCACATTCACTCTGTACTTCAGTTCTTACCTTTTATGAGAAGTACTTTTGTGTCTATTTTAAAAGTGAGAAAAAACCTAGAATTTGAAAGGCGAATCTTCTTTGAAGGTGAACTCCAAAGCTAAAATAGAAGTTGAATCGAGTCCAGAAACATGGCCAGATGTTGCTTTGAGATTTTCCACAGAGAAATGAGCAATAACTATATATATTTTGGGCTATGTAAAATTCCAAAGTGCTGCCTGTTGTGCTACAGGGCTTTGCTCTTGCCTGCTACACTATGCTATTCTGTGCAGATAAACTAAATCACAGTCTATATTGGAAAGTCCCTCATACAGCAGGATCAGAGTGCAATTCTGTGTAGCAGGATGAGAGAAGTCTATTTGTTCATCTTGCACTGACGGCGACAGCTTACCTCAAAGGCTGAAGTCACACCAGTAGTCTTTTCTTTACCATAACCAAGTCTTTTATGATCCATTTCAATAGATTGAAAGTTTTACAGAAACATTCAGGGCCCTGGAAAGGTAACACATCTTACAGATGCATCTAAATGAAATAATAGAAGTGCTCACATACTCCCTGATTGCCTACTGTGAATCTTTCCTCTCGTGTGTTTTTTCACTGGGCTGTGATCAGTGGTTCTTCCTCCTTCAGCAGCTGTCTGTTGATCTGTTTTACAGGGAAATCTGGGCTCGGTTTTTAGCTTTTGAAAGTAACATTGGTGATCTGGCCAGTATACTGAAAGTGGAAAAACGGAGGTTTACAGCATTCAAGGAAGAATATGAGGGTAAAGAAACAGCTCTGCTGGTAGACAGGTACAAGTTCATGGATTTGTACCCTTGCTCTACTAGTGAACTGAAGGCGCTTGGATATAAGGTAAGTGGATAAGAACACTTAACTCCACTGTTGCTCTTTTCAGTCCTGGCAAACTTAAGCAATTCCTTGTTTAGGGCTTGCCTGACTTTTTTTCCCATGATAGAAAAGCAGGTCAAGCAGGCCTGGTGTGCCTCCTCCTTCTCCTTGCCTTGTTGGGCATTGCTGGCCAGAGGCAGAAAGCAGCAAGGAACATGACTAACTTCTGGTGTTTATATTTACCTCTCATCTTCCCATGAAGAGGTCCATGTGAAAGTGCCATCACCCTGCAGCTACAGGCTTCCACTTGACTGAAACCTGAGCTCCTTCAGAAAACAAAATTCTTTTGGAAGTTTGTAGAATCAGGTCATCTGTATGAAAACTCTGCTCACTGCATTATCAAACCAAACATACTGCAGTCCCAATGGCTGCTGCAAGTGCCTGAGGAAAATTACCAGGGATCAGTGGCTGCCTGCTTTTCTTCAGTTGTTCACTATGGCTAAGTGCTTTGATGTTGCTATTTACAATTGGAAATCTAGGCCAGACACATGTAGCTGGTGGTCTCCCATCTCATTTCTGACCACGTGTATTTTAACTACTATTTTAGTCACGCGGAAGGCCTTAACACTTTGGATAACCACTAGAACAGAGTAAAATGTTGATTTTATTATGTTTTTTAAGCATGATGTAAACCAGTCTGTCAGACAAACAGAAACAGCTCCACTGAGGAACTGCTGTTTCCCATTGGCATGACCAGGCAGAGAGCCTTCATGTCTCAGAAACGTGAAGCCTCGGCTTCTGTTTTTCTTGCACAGAAAAGTAATTTTTGAAAAAGACAGAAATCATCAAGGTTAGAAAAGCAGCTGAATCCTTGTCCTCACACAGCTGTAAAGTAATGCTGATAATACTAAATAAATAATAAAGTGAGGTGTCCCTGCTTATGGCAGGGGGGTTGGAGCTAGACGATCTTAAGGTCCTTTCCAGCCCTAACTATTCTATGATTCTATGAAACAAGAGTCACATTGAGCACTGAATACTTTTAACACGATCAGGACGAAGTTATTTGAAGTGGGAGTATGTCTTGCTAAATGCATGCGAGGTGGCGTGTTCCCAAGAGCATTCAGCCCTTGGGCTGATTTCTGTTGCTTGTAACATGCCAAAATATAATCCTCTTTGAACTGATGCTTTGCATGCCTGCTGACTGCCTTATGCTTTCTTTCTTTTCCAGCTAAAGCAATCTAGGGAATGAAATGAGGGAGAAGTGATAGCTGCGAAGGCCTAGTGGTCTGCACCTGTTCACCTAAATCTTTTAAACCCAAAAACCAGGAGCCACTCAATAATGACAAACATAGTCCCATTCAGTAACAAAACCGAGTGTTTCCACTCCCAGCTGGGACACTGTAGGACTAAAATGTTCGATGAATGTTTTGCCCAGATGGTCTTCTAACAGGACATCTGAACTTGCAATAAACTGACAAGAGTGCGAATAAGCGCCTGGGCTAGTTTTGTGCTGTTATTTAAACACGCGGTGTCATCCTGCCAAGCTCAGGGCTCTCTCATTGGCTTTCACAGGACGTCTCTCGTGCCAAGCTGTCAGCTGTAATTCCAGACCCTGTGGTTGCACCTTCCATCGTGCCTGTTCTCAAAGATGAGGTGGACAGGAAACCCGAATATCCAAAACCAGACACTCAACAAATGATTCCATTTCAGCCACGACACTTAGCACGTAAGTCAGATGGGGTTTTATTTCACCCAGTGGCAAGGTATTAACCTAGCAAAGCTAATCACAGACTTTCCTAGTCTTCAGTCACCCAAACATGTACTTAAATTTGAGGCTGTTATTTAATTGGATTGCTAAAGGCATATATATTTTACTTAATACTAAGGTCACATGGAAATAAGTAAGTACAAGTTTGGGGTCTGGTAAATGGTAATAAGCAGTTATACATACTGCTCATAGACTTCAGATCACTGACTTAACATTATGTAATTAGTAGAGGCAAGTGTGACAGGGTAGTAATTATTTGTATCAAATAATGGTGCTGCTAAAGCAGTTCAGGTCTAGCTGTCTTGCACTGCCTTCATAGTTTTTCTGTCCTCAGCTCCAGGTTTACATCCTGTCCCAGGCGGTGTGTTTCCTGTTCCACCAGCAGCTGTAGTTCTTATGAAGCTCCTGCCACCTCCTGTTTGCTTTCAGGTTTGTTTTAATGAATTCTCAAGCTGTAGAAAAGATTCTGCTTTGACAGAACCACAGTGTGCATCACTCCATTGAAAATGATCTTTCTTCTTCTTTGGTAACAAATCAGGGTCCCTTTGTACAAGTGGATGAGCTCATGGAGATATTTAGAAGATGCAAACTGCCAGACAGTAAGTTACTTCTTGGCTCTGGAGTCTGTGATAGTGCTGCATATGACTTTGCTTTACGTATGAATATTGCTGTCTAAAACCCAGACCTCATTTACAGGTGTATAATTATTATTTAAGAGCGTACTGTTGAATTAGCTGTATTTGTAGGTTGGAATCTACATAGAGACATTGGTACATTTAACTGTGGGAAGATCAAGAAGTCAAAAATCACTAGCTTCTACTTTAATAATGTTCTGGTGGTAACCATTAAAAGAAAGAAATTAAGATTTTCAGAATATCCCTTAAAAGAAGCAAGGTGTTATTTGTAGCAGCATTGTAGCCATAGCATTAAATTGCACATCTGCAGTATGGGGAGTTCATTGGAAGGCATAACTTTGAATGCACATTGTTGGGGTGCTTGAGAACAATTGAAGAACAGTGTTTTCCGAGCTCCTACAGAAGAGGTGAAGTTCTGAAACATAAAACCAGGAGAGATCCATACCCCAGGCTTCACATGAACTATGACTTTCATTCCCTCTGTTAATTTCAGGAGCAAATGATAAGCGAGAACGCAAGCTGGGATTTAATTTCTTTCAGAGTGAAAATAAAACATCTATTGAAATTATACATGGAATTTTTGAAGCCCTCTTTGTTGATAAGCAGAAACTGACTTGCTCTGTATGCATACTTTCTGATGAATCATGAACTAGTTACACTGTTTCCCCAGCAGGCTTTCCTCTTTTATTAAGCTTGCAAATGACCTCAATTCTTGTGTAAAGGGAGGTCTCAAGCTGAAGCAGCAGCATTTACTTTATAATTAGTGCTTGCGGTAGCTTAGAGTTTTCCACTGTCAGGACTTAATTCTTAACATTTATGTGAGAACAGGGTAGGAAAATGTCTCATGTTCCAGAAATCTCCACAACGTACTTGTCTTGGTGTCTCTGTTCACATGCTTATTTCTAATTGGAGAGGTTAAGTTTCGCAAATGAAATGAATCCTTTTCTCTTTCTGCAGCTGTTGATGAAGCTGTGCGGGTAATTACCGGAGGCCTACCTGAAATAGCTGTGGAAGGCAATGGACCTGTGGAAAACAACGCTATGCTCAACAAGGCTATTAAGAGGCCACACGAGGATTCTGACGACGATGAGGAGAAAGGATCTGTAGTTCCCCCTGTACATGACATTTACAGAGCACGACAGCAAAAGCGAATCCGGTGAAACAAGTTTGGAGTTCTGCTGTGACAGACAAAGACTTGCATTGAGTCCGTCAGTCTCTTAAAAGTCAGGCATTTAAAAGGGACAGCTGCAAACAAAAGTAAATCTTGAAAATGGTTTTGTTACTGTGGTGCCTCTTTTCTCCTATGGTTCTTGATCCGAAAACAGCCAGAACAACCTTAGAATGTGCTCTGAACAAATCAAGGTTTTCAGAACCAAAAGTGCAAAATGTCAAAACTGCATTTTGTTCTTCAGAGGTGTTCACGTCTACCACTTAAGATCTGGTGGGTTCTCAACAGTTTTATTTTAAAAACTGGATGGCTTATACTTGTGAAGCATTTTTAATTCACATTTTCTGGAAAACAGTTGTTCTCAGTTTGTTCATGTAGTTCCTGCCTTATTGTTCATTTTTATTTATGGCAGAATGTATGGAATCTGTTTTGTAGTTGAAAATGGAAAGAAACATTCCTTTAAAATAAAAGGATATCCGTAACATCATGCCTCATTCTGGTTTTATTCAAACACAACAAGTTACTTCTTAAATATGACTCAGCCACTTCAAAAGCAATGTTATTAAGACCATCACAGGAAATTGATCAGAGCGTACATATTAGAATTAGCTTTTTTTCCATTTTTTCTAGAGGATACAGTATACTTTTGCTTTTAATTCCAGACTGTTTAAAGAAGACAGCATCATAAGACAAACTCAGTACATATTTCTAATGTGGATTGTCCAGGAGTACTAGCTCACACAGTCTGTTCCTGGATAACTGCATTGGTCTTCCACTTAAGGTACAAAGCTAAATGTTAATATATTAGCTACACAGTTTAACCTGGTATTATCAAACAAGCTAACAAAACCACTATATGAACTTTTGAAGCAGTTTCTACGCATACTGTAGATTTTTAACTTGTAACAGGCTATTCAGAACTGCACTCATCGTGCTGAGACCATAAGAATCCCTGTGGAATACAGGACATTCAGACACACAGACATTCCCACCACCAGCAGCAGAGATGACACCCACCAGTCAGTGCTCCTGTCTACTGGACTAAAAGGTGGAACAGCCTATATGTAACCATAGAACTATGTTCCCATGGAGGTAAGGTCTGGCCTTACCGGTCATAGAACTTCTTTGCTTTGCTACTTAATCGTATCTCTCTTTTTCTTTTAAAAAGGATGTAGAGAAACTATCTGTCAACTGCTACCACTAAAGAAAACCAAAGCCACTAAGCTGATTTGCACTCATGGGCATTTATTTCTGTCTCTAGATCTTTGCTGCTGTAAGGCCCACAACACCCACCACTCAGCCCCACTGCTTGTATCCCCAAAGGCAAAACTGGAGCCAGCGGCAGGCACTGCACTTCTCTCCATGTGAAGCCTTAGGATCAAGCCCCTGCTGCAAGGAGAGCTAGGACATACTGCATTGAGCCTGCAGCACAGTCCGTGCTTCGATGACAGAGTAAGCAGGAGCTGGTCGTCACGGACATCTAGAGCATGAATTCCTCAAGTGGGAGCAGCCATCTCCTGGATTGAGCAAGTACAACTTTATCTATCTCTAATGCAGTCCCAGTCGTTCTGCTTTTCTAAGTATGTTGTTCCATCACTGTGTTGTTCCTCCCCACATGCTGGAGACCATCCCCTACAGCACCTAAATTTCTGTAGTATGCGTAATTCCACAGGGGCCTGTAAAGGCAGCTTCCAGACAATGCTAAAATGTAAAACAACAGCAGCAATGTATAACTTCTGCAACTCTCATTTAACAAAAATGAAAACAGCTTTGTCTTGGTTATACATCTCTAGCAATAATGTTTCTGTTAGCTCTTTCCTTACACAGACAACTGAATTACCTTGTTGGAGCTGCAGAGCTATAGGCTGTATTTTGAGGTGGATCCTGCACTAATGACAAAGTACAGTAAGCAGATGCAGTGATCTTGAAGACCTCTGTAGTATCCTGTGCTGATTCAGACAATGAAATAGTCCACACCAAAAACCTACTCAGAACTTACTTTTCTGGCTAACCAAACCTACTCATTTTTGAGTTATCAAAGAAAGAGTCAAAGACAGATCACATTTTACTATCCGAGTAACTTTAACCGAAAGAAAAATAACCTGACTGAGCTGCTGATCTCTTACAGTGCTTTGGTGTGGTTCTCCCCTTGGGGAACAGGGTTTGTAATGAATGAGAAAAGACTTGGTTTATAGTTGCATAGGCTAATATGGAATAAAAGGTCTTACTTAACCCACCTTCCTCCAAACTTAAAGTCAGTGCAGCTATATGCACACTGACAATAAAAGGAAAACTAGAAAGGGAAACATCAGCACTGATTCATGATCAAGTGCTTCCTTCTAGAAGTTCTATTATTTTGATTGTAAAATGAACCTGGATGTGAGCAATAAAAGCCCTCATTTGTTTATTTCACGTAACTTGTTGGTTTCGTTGCTTTTAAAGACACCAGCACATTCTCTTTTGGCTAGCCTAGTACTTGAGACACTTACTGTTTCTAACTATGAACTTGGCTTTCATGAAATCATCAAATTTTGATGAGTGTAGCACAGCACAGTGCTCAGCCAGAGGAAAATTTCAACTGTACTTCCCTCCTGGCTGAGTTTTAAATCTCAGCAAGGCTGTAAGGTCATTGAGCTCCTCTGTGAACACTCCTCTATATAGCATGTAGCTAACTCAGTTCAAGACCTGCAACTATTCTAAGTGTCGAGAACACCTCTACAAAGTCAAAAAAAAATCTCCTACTGAAAATATTCCCTGTATGTTCAAACTATCAGTAAATCATTCGCTTCTCACAGTGCATCAAGATCACTTATACTTCCGACAGTGCTCTGCACTTCCAGGATAGGTTTGAAGATATGATTGAAAATGCAACCATCTCCAGTGGTAGTTTTAAAAACACAAGTAAAATTTTCAGCCTAAAGTGTCACACACTTGAAATCTGCCCTCAGAAAATGACAGAGTCCCTTGAAAGTGAGTATTTCACATAAAAAGGAGTAAACTGCTAGCAAAACAAAAAGGTAAGAAATGCCACTTTTATCAAAATGTTTTAGCTCTGCCCTTCTGAAGTCTTTACAAGAGATAAATACAGCTGCAATCTATAAGATTGCCACCTTTGGAAGTACTGCACATAGCAGAGGACAGTTACCCAATAACCAGAAAATTTACTACAAAAATATATTATGTCTTGTGTAACATCTGCAGGTAAACAGCAAAAAAATGCTATTAAAAATGCAGTAAAATGCAGAAAAAAGTAGTAGCCTACCACACTAACCATAATGTTACAATAAAGTGCTGTTTGGCTTTGTTTTTTGCCTCTTAAAGTTTCTCTTATCCAGAATTTTAGCTTTCTTCTTTGAAGTAAGATTCATTTATTTATTTTTAAAGCCAAATCACCCCATAGCTAATCTGCTCTGGATTAATTAAACTAAATTCACAGTAAATTAGAGTAAAATGCCCTAAAATGAGCCACTTACTTAAATACAAAGTTGGATTCTTAAACTTGTCCTACCTAGCACCAGCTGAAAAATTGCAACCAGAAAACTACCAAGACATTCTCCCACCCAGGTTGCATACTTACATGAAAAATGCATGTCTCTCTCATCATTTATTTCAGAACCCCTTTTGGATCTCAGGTATTTTCCTCATCAGTCATCACTAGTGAATTAAAAGGAACCAGTATTTACATGGGAAGCTGTTTTCCTAGACAAATATTGGTGCAAGTGTTTAAAATAGCCGACGGTACCGTACTGATAGCACACAAACTGCTTTTAGGATTCTGCTGACTTCCCTGCAAGTTGGTATTCCTCCTTAGTCAGTATTTTGCCAAGGACTGCATCGTAGTAAGGGCTGAAGACCATTTTGTTGTAGTTGACAAGACGAACATACTTGACAGCGATCTCTTCCAGCTCTTTTTGAATAGGGCCCAGTCCTCCAGGAACAGCAGGCAATGATTTCTGGTGACTAGATGCAAGGTAATTCTCCAGAAACTTTTGAATTCGAGAATCTGGAAAAATTGGACCAAGGGTTTGGTTTGTTTTCCAAAGAGAGTCAATTAGAAACAGTGTAATCTCACGTAACATACAGAAAGCCTGAACATAGCAAACGAGCACTTGAAGCTTATTAAATGAGGAACCATGCATGTCATGCCACCAGCAGATGTGCAAAGACAGACAAGTGGTCACTTGAGAACAGAGTGGTTTTGTCCAAGCATACCTATTAACTTGCATATGGTGTTATCCGAATTGGCCACCGCTTGGATTTGTCCTTTAAGTACAGTCTCTCGCTCAGCTGAGAGCGGTGTGAAGCCATGCTGGGAGAGGCAGGTGTTAACTTCAGCACACACCTTCTCACCCGTGGTAGCCAAAGATTCCTTCAGGTTAAAGGAGCTGGGGAACGTGGAGCAGAGCGTTACTGAACTACAGGAGTTAGTTGCCTTTTTTCCCCACCTTTAGAAAATAAACTATAAAAATATATTTTTTACAGTTGGATATTATTGGATAAAAAAATACCCAATTACAGTTGCCTTATTTATCAAATGTAATGGAAGAAGCGTAATACAGATAAACCCAGAACTATAAAGAAGAATATATTTTATATATATGTGCATATATATATACATATATACATATATATATATAAAATGAAAAATAAAGTCAAGATATAAAACCAGGAGGTAGAATAGACAGCATTAAAGATTTCCAGCCTGAACAATCCACACAGATAAGAGCTGACCTTCTGCCCTCACAGACAGTTCTAATGCAAAAACCAGTCATCAATCCATAATGTCTACAGCAGTCATTCTGTATCTCCAAGCATCTTACTGTACCACACTCAAGTTTTTGAGGGAGCCTGGCACAAAGGGTGAGCATGGTTAGCTGCTGGTGCTCTGATGTGCCAACAAGGCATCAAGGAAAACACTCTGAATAAAGGAGCACTTAGAGGTCACAAAAGAACACAACAAGAAAAGATGGTTCTGTCTGAGTAAGCTGAATAAAAACTGTCAGCCTGGGCTCATAAAAAGCCCTCATCACTTCCTCTGACATATTCTACAGCCAGAAAGAGGCTTAAGCTGATGATTTACTAGGGTGAGAACAGCTACGCCAGCGCCTGTGTGAGGACTATTCAGTACTCACGGCAGATGGATTCCGGTCAGCAGCACCTTGACAATGGTTTTGATTTTCTCAGCAAATCCAGGCACGTCAGCGAGTGCCGGGCCTGCTGCACTGAAGGTGACCAGAAGGACTGTCCCAGTCAAGAGGCACTGCTCCAGCTCCAGCTGTATTTCCTGAAAGCGGGTCTGGTCCATTAGCACCGTCTGCAAAGAATGAGGAAGCCAGCACACAGTGAAGTCAGCACACTGGGCTGTGAAGTGACACTGCAATTCCCATCTAGCCACACCAGTGACGGCAAGACAAAGACACAGAAAAGAGCAATATGTGCTCAGCAGGCAAGTAACAGGAACAAAAGAAAAGAAATAACTCCTCTTTTCCAATTACGTAAGTTTCAATACTGAAAAAGCAGCACCTACTAGAAGAGCTACGAGAGCCTTCAATCAAGGGATGTTTTAGTATTGTACTTGTTACAAGGCTATAAATCCAAACAAGCTTCTGTTATATCCCAGAAAAAGTAGAACAAGCACAGAAATGCATTTTTCTGTTAAATAACCTACTTCTGGGAAAGGCCTGTTCACATGGTCCCACTTCAGGAGGTTCAGATAGGCCTGATTTTGTACAGCAGTGGAGCATAAGGCAGAAGCTCCACCAGTGGCACCATCACTACTACAGTGGGGAGGCAACATTTTACATCTCAGCTTGACAAGATCATCTGCTGCTTCTTGCAACCACCTTGTGACAAGGTCCAAAGAATCTGCAGAGTAGTGAGAAAAAAAATCTTGTTAAGAAAATTCCTTTTCAAAATTAGGTTTCTCCACCAATGATTTCCAAATAATCCCATTAGTTACTAATACCCATGATATCAGTTACTGACATGCAACTCACTTATTCCATTAAGCAGAACATTGAAGACAATTAAAACCATGCAGCTACAGGAAATCAGAGGTGAGATGATGCCAGTTATTTATGCCCTACACTGTACTGAAATGAAATTAAACTGCAGTGTATGAAGCGCACAACTGTTGTTCTGGCAGATTTTGTCAAACCACAGTTTTGGGGCACAAGCTGACATTTACCATATCAAATCTAGAACTTAATGAAAAATCTGATTTCTTCTCATGATGTACAAGCAAAAGCATGCAGTTCACTGGGAGGGCAGAGGGGAAGAAAGAAAGGAACAAAGTCATACTTGGCCGTTTCTCAAGAAACTCCTGAAACTTCTTTCTTTCATACTCAGCAGACTGCTGCATTAATTTTGGCCTAATACTAGTGACAGCGAAGTTTGCCATATCCATTTTCATTAGGTCTAACACAGAGAAAATGGCTCTAAACAAACAAACAGAAAAAGTTATTCAAGGCTGCAGACGTTTAAGAGGCACTATTTACATTACAGACTGTGTAAGGGAAGAGCAGAAACATACATGGGAAACATTAACAGGATGCTTAACAGTGTAAGAACATGGGGCAGAGCTGGAGCATGCATGTGTGTGCATGTGTCTGTTCAAGTAGGAAATAAATCTTGGTCTTCTGTAAAAATGCCTCCATGAAACTGACTTTACCAATTTGGGGGGTGGGGGAAAGGGGGAGAGGGAAAGTGGAAGAGAAGAGGGCAGGGACTATTCAGCTGAGAACGCAGTGTCAGAGCAAAAGCCTCTGGGTAGGAGAGAGAGCTCCAGTTGAGGGGAAAGGATGAACTGGCTGGGGAACAGTAACAGCTTTTTCCTATGCTGCTTCTCTCCCCACCATCACCACCCTTCTGCTGTTGATTGATAGTCATTCTAATACGAACTGCCCATTCACCTGCTATCTTACAGTTTATATGCACTTGGCATTTAAGAAAATGTCCTTCCGTGACATGCGGGAGCCAAATACTCCAATTCACCAGAACAAAGCTGGTCCTTGTTAAACACCTCTGGAGCATCTCCCCCCTTCAGACCCACAGCTACATCCCTATCACTCCCTTTTCTTACAGAGATTTGCAGGTTGCCCTGCTGGACTGGCCCTCCCTCCCCCCCAGCCCCCATAAAATTATTGAAGGCACTCTCAATGTGACTAATCAATACCATTTCAGTACCTGAACAGAGGAACTATTTCATTAATATCTTTCAGTTTCTTAATTTCTTCATCTCGAGCTGGAGCACAGAGAGTCCCCATCATCCCAATAACAAATTCAACCAACTTAGCAATATCAAGGGCCCCATTTTCTGCCTCCTGTTTTATCAAATCCAGATCAAGAACTTCTGTAATCTGGTTTCTCAGTCTAGTATGACCAGGCAACAAGAAAGACAGGAGATTCTGAAATGGAAAGTTTTTAACAGTGTGTTAGTTCTACATACCAAAGACTACTACAAAGGACTAAAACAGTTACTGAACCACTTTTTATTTAAACCAATTGCCCTTTACAGGTGCATTTTCTTCTTTTTTTAACCAACCATTCACTGAACATTTCCCCTCACTCTTTATCATACTGAAGTTACTAAATGGTAAATACTTTGTAGTACAGATACTGCAGTCATAACATGAAGGAAGCCTGATATGAGGAACCTAGTTTTACTTTCCTTTTAATCATCTTACATTATTTTGCATTTGGTTTTACATTCAAATTTCTCCTCTGGGGTCATACAACTTATATATGCTCACAGATACAGTAGTGGAAAAGATTAAGAAAGTCCCTCATGAAAAGCCAAACTTCAACCACTTGTGCTCATTCGTATCAACACAGCTACTCAGATTCAGTGATTTCCCTTGATATGACATCATCTTACCTCTTTAATTTCTCCCAGTAGTTTAATTGCATGGTCATAAGTTGGTGGATCTTCCTTTAGCTGAGCTTCCAGACAGTCCCAGAAAGCTTTATGCACAATATCTCTTACTTTTTTTTCTAAGCTGTGGATAAATATGACCAGTTAATAAACAATACTTGTCTCTGCACCACCTGACAAAGATAACCTGCAGCTCCTGAAGAACAGCAGATAGTAAGATGAATACAGTGTAATAATGAATATATGCTGATCAACAGAGAAGAGATCTGTCATTTTAAGTTATGCAGAAAAGCAAGAAAAACTGGACACAGGGTTTGGGATGGCTTATATCCTACTAAAGGTTTACACACAAGCTGAAGTAGCTACAAATTAAAATCCTAGCAATTATTTATCACATGCTACCTCTAAACCAAACAACGGGAAGAAGAGAGATCACAAAAATTAAGTTTTGTCTTCAAAAGACCAGAGAACCAGTATTCCTGTTACTTTCAAGAGCTTCACTAAGTAAATGCAATTCTACGAAGGAAAAGTCATTAAGTAAACAGAAATGGAGTCACTTCCCTGACACAAAAGCTTCTACATTTCAATGTGTAGATACTGCAATTACTCTGAGACAGTCCACTTTCTTTAAAAAAAATACATGAATAAATGAATTCTACTGCTTCAGTACCAATTCCTAATCCAGAACACTGAAAGTTACTCCTTTTCGGCCAGCAGGCTCCTGTTCACACCAGGTTTAACTTCAACACGGAAGAAGCTCACAACACACAGCAGGTTCCCGAGGCTCTGACTCTGTGCAGCTGAGGTTCAGGCGGCACCCAGAGGCCTTTATGCCCTGTGGCCCTCTGAGGGAAACCAGCATGTGCTCTACTGCCAGCATCTACAACTGCAAATACAGTCACAAGCTTCCTCCTCCAACCATGTGTCTACACACACATTCAAGCTGCAGGGGACTGTACGCCTGAGACATACAAGAAGGGATGGAAAAAATAAAACACGCTAAAATCCTTCTCTGAAAAATGCTGAGATCAACTTTATGGCACTGAGGCATACCGGGAAAGTTATCCACTGTCACAGCACATTTTCACTTGAGAAATCCACCTGAAGGAACACAGAGCAGCAGCAGACACTGAATACAACAGCACCCTCTTAACTGGGACTTTAGATGAAGCATTTATTCTCAGCCATCAGCTGCAAAGCAGAAAACGCCTGATGGAAGTTACACAAAAAGATGCTGAGACACAGAAGATAAGGCAGAGTCGGGAGAAGGAGCTTTGCACACCTTGGGCATACTTTCCGTACTCAAGAGAGCTCCTAGTTCATAGAGCCACATGACCTGCAAATAAGGCAGCAAAGCAGGGGCCTGTCTAACAACAGACAAGGCACACACTGACAGATGATGCTGAGAAGACAGATCAAATCACTATTTGAGCTCTAAAATATACATGAGTCTTCATGGACAAGAAAGGTATCTAATGTCACGTGCCAGCTCAGTTAAATATTGTTTGTCCTCAGCATTTGAGGAGGCCACCATTCCATTTCCTACCGAGAAGCTGAAACAAATGAAAAACATACAGCAAAGACCCTCATCTACTCCATTCAACCCTTACTGAAAGGCAGTTTCTGCTGGGGCCATGAGGTTCGGTGTATTTGATAGCATGAGCACATTTTCTTTGGTTACTATTGTTTAGCAGTCCACAGCCACTAACTAAACACCAGTGGCACACTGGAAAGACAGCAACGGTCCAGGTGAGAAAGGAAGATGAGAATGTTCCCATTACTGCCTTTTCAGGCAGGGACAACTGAAGTTCCAAGCAACATCCTCATTACTGATGTTCATGAGAACCACTGTCACCATATTTTGGTGGAGATGGGCATCAGAGCTTTTGTCTCAGAATGACCAATTTCTATAGAGGACATGCAATGCCAGTCTTCTAAAAGCCACCTGCGTCATATTCTTCTGCAGCACCCATGGAGGTAACATGCTCTGGGGTCTGTCTCTCAAACGCAGACACCTACAGACAACACCGGTTTCAATGTGGACCAAGTTCCTTCCATGTAATGTGCACTCACTCTCACCAATCAACCCAGGAAACATGGTCAGCCAGATCCCTCTGTGTGTGAAAAGACAAAAACAGCACACAAAGCCTCTGTAGATAGGACTGGGTCAGCTACACTAGCCAATATGTGACCAGACATCCACATGGCTTCTGTTTTCCCTTTCAGCAGGGGACAGAATTACTGTAGGTCAGACAGAGAAGGCAAGACTTCAAACTTAAAATGAGCAAGGACTAACTTAATAAAACATAGGAATCTCTTCCCAAAAAATCCCTGGAGAAACTGACAGAAAAAGCTAAAATGTTCAACGTTTCATCTTAACTGCCCAGGTGGTGAAAGCTTCAAAAATGCTGGGAGCACCACCTACGTCTGCAGCTAGACTTGGGTATTGAGAAGACTGCAGTCCCAGACTCCTGGGACAAGGAGACACTGACAGAAAGCCCAGCACCCTGGGATTTGTGCCCAGTTACTCCTTTCACACACACCTTTCTGGGGAAGCAGAACAGCATGATTACCACCTTCTCCTTATGATACTAACATACTAGAGCCAGAGCCTGTACCTAATCCACTAAGAGCTGTTCTGTAGTCCTACAAATGTAAATTTCATGTATTTGGTAACAATCTTACCTGTGTTCTGGTAATTCAGCTGGCCTTATCTGGAAGTCTCCATTAACAACAATTTCGTGTGCTAATGCCATGTTGGTTACTCCCTTAGCTGTTTCCATGAGCTCCTCTATTGACACAGGCCGAGGAGGACTAGCTGCAACGTAAATGAAAGTGTCAGACAGTTACCTATAAAACTCTATAGAAAAAAGCCTGCTAATACTTCTGGACCCTTCTTTACAGTACAGAGGGACACTTGAAGATTCTTCTGTCCTTCCCTTCTCAGCTGTAGATGACAGAGTTTGGAGTACTACAGAAAACAAAGGAGTGAACCCCAGCTGATATTCTAGGCTCAGTGCATCAATTGCTTCCAAGTTCTATCAAGATCTTTTAAAAAACAACCCCCCAAAATCCCCACACCCAAACCCCCACTTTTTCAGTACTGCTTAATAGCATCTTAGCATCTTCTTCCATAGTGTAGGAAGAAATCATTAAAAATACTAGTATTTTCACCCCACTATTCCTTCAGTTATTGTGCTGATGTTGCCATTTCAATGTTATATTTTTCAAGGAAATGACTTCATCTCTAAAGCAGGCAGCAAACAAACCACCATTAACATTAAGCAACAACACGCTAGTAGCTAATTGTTCTCACTACTTCCAGTGCAACAGGCACTTCTCCAGACTCTTTTTTTATTAATTTCAGAAGCCATGGTCCAAGCAATAAGGACATCAAGACCTAGCTCCAGCACCATTGCCTAAGACCTCTTCCTTTGGCAGGCATTTCGGACTGACAAGGATAAGCAAGCAACTGCGAATTGGGCCCTGGGGCATACAAGCAAGTAGGAGTAAACTCTAGATCTGAAAAAAAAAGTCAGTTTTCATTAAGCAGGAGACAAAGGTAGTGGCTGACTGTAGAAATCTAAAAGGTAGAAGAGGGACAGGGACAGTTTCAGAAAACTTAATATGCACCGGGAATTACGGCTCCTAATTGTTCTGGAGTATACAACATCCTCCTGAAATACTAATGGCATGGTGGTAGTGCAGGAAGTGACACATAAAGGCAGAGAAGGTGCCATGGGTGCAGGCCATGCTGGTTAGAGGGGTAATCCCACCCCCACTGAAGCCAACTGAAACCTGCTGGTGCTGATTCTTTGTGGTAAAGGTTCCCCCTAGCTGTGCTAGCACTAGTGAAGCAGGGTGTGGGGGTGCCCTTCAATGCCTTGCCAAATGTCAGGAGAAGCACCGTAGCTCTTCCCTGGTCCAGGTACTTGAGGAAAAGCAGAAGGTTAAAGCATTGGTGTCCTCAGGTGATGCAGACAAGAATGGAAAGGTTCACCTGGGCTTCCACAGAAAACATCTGGTGGAGCAGAAGGACAGGGGAAACAGCCACAGCAGAACTGCCCTAATGGATCAATTCCTTTCCATAGGTAGAGTCATAGAATAGTTAGGGTTGGAAAGGACCTTAAGACCATCGAGTTCCAACCCCCCTGCCATGGGCAGGGACACCTCA
>JBCJKH010048471.1:0-25849 GCA_039877255.1 Loriculus beryllinus
TCCAATCCACTGTCCAAAGAGATGCAACCTTCACTTAAGTGATCCATAACACAGAGAGACGTTGTGGAAGAAACATCAATCAGGGTATCACCAAGTGCCTTGTAAGGCAGGGAAGCAGAAGACTAACATTTTCCAGCTAAACTGATCTAGGATGTCACCAGGAGAAGAGACACGAAGGAAGACTGAAAGCACCCAGCTACCCTTCTTCAGCCAAGCCCAGACAGACCATCATTGGCTGAAATTGCTCGGAGAAGGCTCCGAGTTACCCTTTGGTTTGTAGGTGAAAATACTACCACAACAATCAATCAAATATTGATATTTTTACAGGAGACAATAACAAATCAGTGTTTGCTGCCACAACAAATCCAGAAAACAGGCTGTCAGAGGTTTCTGCAGGAGCACTACTAGTGGAGTTCTGGAGGTAAGTCAAGGCTTCTGAAGCGATTGTTGCCTCACAAAGCTGACTTGTGTATAACTTCTTAACATATGCCAAATCCTCCCCCCAGAATGCTGGAAGCCCAAATCAGCCAACCAGACTAAGGGAGAGAGGAGAAGCTCAAACCACTTGAGCTGGAAGCATCCCCTTCTGTCTCATCACTCTCCACACACACCCGAGGACATGGGTTGTGAGCTCACAATTGCCCACTACATGACTGGAAGGACAAAAGATTTTCTGGTGTTCAGCTCAGTTCCACACAAAGAGCAATGGGACATGTGCCTGGCCAACCCAGCAACACGTCCTGGGGACTGCTGCAGCTTCACTACAGACAAGGTACTTAGATGGAGCAATTCATGTTCATGTTAACCCATCCGCTGTGACCAGGCTTGGGCAGTGATCACATGAATTCATTCTGCACAGAATACAGACCCTGGGTGTAGCACACTGGTTTAAGAGCATGACGTTTTCAGAGATGCTGCCACTTTTAAACACACTTGGAGCTTGTGTTGCCTTTTCCTTTGGTCTTTCAGAAATTTGCAATGCATTACTATTCTGTACTTCACTAGTAACACTCCTCAAGAAGTACAGATGGAAGAGGCAGAGTGATAAACACAGGAAATACACTTCATACCTCCATAGCAGCTCCTAATGGAGGAAGAAAGAGATCAGAAAATCCACTGGAGGCAAGAAAGTAGTTTATTTGCCTGGAAGAGAATGGGAGAAAGAAACAATAGGACTGGGGCAGAGACAGCCTGAGAGAGGAGGAAACCAGGCCCTCAGAAGAAAAGGCAGACACCCAAAGAGGAAAAATATAAGGCTGGGTAAACATTCAGGTACATATTTAAGGAGGGGCCCAATTGAATAAATGCTCAGACAATCCCAGAGAGTACCTTTGCAAAGGTATTACACCTCAGATGTGGTAAATAAATAATCCTTCCCTACACACCTCTGTATTCTACAGCAACTGCTCCCCCTGACACCACCTCCATCCCACAGGAAAACGCTGATGGACATGAGGGAGCTTCAGGAGGCACCAGGGGGGTACAAGGAGTGCCACAGGCTGAGCTTTTGGAAGAAGAAAACCTGCCTGATTAATTTCAGCTACAAATAAAAACAGAATGGAATACTTCAGTTGGAAGGGACATACAATGACCATCTAGTGCAACTGGACTAGATGCTCCCCCTCTTGAGGAAAAACACATCAGGGTGCTTTTAGAGATGCTACTATGCTATAGAATCATAATCCCTTTCATGCCCATTATTACTTTGGAACACAAGTATGCCCACAAGAAACCTTACTGTAATTCCTTGTGCAGAGAAACCTGAAGGTTTCAGAGGTATCCAAGGGGTACAAAATCTAGGGGAGGAGGTAAATGCATATGAAGAGAGGTAAAGGCAGGCAACTGCAGCAGGTTAGACCTGCTGATCATCTTCATTAGGATTCACTGCACATTTCATTTGCAAATGTTTGGAGGGATTTTATCATTTCTAGCAAGAACCATGGTACTGCACTGTTCACTCCTTGGCCACACTTGAAAAGCTCCATCACGAAACACAATTGGGAAAGGCTGGTGTGAAAGACCAGATCATTCCCAAGAACTTGGGGAAATACACGAACGATTGGTTGTGCAGTCACCTACAACAAACATAAATAAAACAAAACAAAAAAAAAACAATTTGGTCAAGAAACAGGGGCGGGGAAGGATGAAATTCATTCCAATGAATAATTTGACCATTCACATTTACATGCATCCATCCATGGTCATGATGATAGTGGAGCTCCAGTCTCTCAGGAGCGCATGTGCAGCCCAACAGTGATGCACAACACCCTCTTAAAAGAAGGCTTAGAAGAAAGGAGGTTCCAGTCTTCAACTCAAACAACTGTGGGATTCAGCTGATGTACTGACACACTGAATCTGGTGGGAAGTCAGGGCTGAACTCCAAAGCTTTAGGTATACCCATACCCGAAGGGCGTGTAACCAAGCTCCACCATTCAGTGGACACAAAACAAATGGCATTTCCAACTCTTTCCCCCCTGCTTTCCTGCTACACACCTCAGGATAATGGTCCACTACTTTTTCCTCACTTTTTCTGTGCTGGAAAGCACAGCGGTTCCCATGTAATCCACCCAAGACAATCAGAAAATGAAATGAAAACAGATTTGAGTGGCTAGCTCGGTAGGGACACGCTGCTCCTCAAGAATCACAGCACTGCAAAATAGACCCTGCAGACAAAAGGAATACAAATTCTTACAGTAGCCATCCTGGGAACTAAGTAACTGGCTGTGGAACTACAGGCAGCCACAGCACCCAGACAAACAGCAAAGAAAGACACTGCCCATCTCAAAAGCAACTTGAGGTGCATACAATAGCTACCGAGGCAGAACTCGATGGCAAGCAAAGGCAGTGTGCAAAAGTGATGCCACAGTGACCAAATGGCTGCCACTTCCAGCAGCACAGCGGCCACTCGGCAAAATACAACTGGCAATGCGCTGGGCAGCAGCAGCAGCCACAGGCCGGCAGCCCGCAGAAGCCAGCGGGGCAGAACTGCCACTGCTCGCCCCGTGGCACAGCCACAGCTGGGAAATACAGATGCTGCCTCTCCAAAACCCCTCAGCAGCAAACAGACAACCAGCCCTACATGCCGAGGATCTCGGCCGGCTCAAAGGCAGTTCAACCACCATCCTGATGCCGCCCAACCATTCGGATCTTGCCTGCTGCCCGCTCCCCAGGCAGCAACCTGGCTTCCAAAGGAGTGGGCAGCGAGTCCTCCGACTGAGCGGCATCGTGGAGGGGGCGAATCCCCCCGTGCCTGCCACGGAAACGGAGGATGAGCAAGCGCACAGCTCCGTGCCCCGCTTCCCCCGATGGAAAACATCCCCAGATACTCTTAACCGCACCTGCATAAGCGGGAACAATACGAGGCTCGCCGGCAGAAGGGGGCGGTTTTGGGGGCCGGCAGCGTGCCGCCTGGTCCCGTCCGTCCTCCCTCCCCTCCCCACCCCCCCCCCCACATCGCTGCGGGTCCCTCCCCACTCAGTGCGGGGCCGCAAACTCTCAAGTCCCGCCTGGCCCCCCCGGTCCCTCCGCCGCTGGGCACCCCCCCCCCCCAACCCCGGCCCCGCTGAACTTTCCGCTGCAGGGAAGGGGGGCTCCGCGGGCGGTGACGTCACGCAGGCGCTCAACGGGGGGTGTCCCCGCCCCGGGACCCCCGCGGCGGGCGCGGAGCCCCCCTGCCCGTCCCCCATACCCCGCTCCCCTTCCGGACGGGGGGGCGCGGAGCTGCCGCCGCTAAAGCTAACGAGCCCCGGGCGGGCAGCACCCCCCCTCTCCCGGTAATTTACGAGCGGTCCCGGCCGCCGGGGGCAGCAGGATGGGGCCGAAGGGCCGCCCCCGCCCGCCCGCGGCTCCGTGACCCGCGGCGTGCCGGCGGCCCCGCCGCATCCGTAACCCCACCGGGGCAGGCACCGCCGGGAGTCCTTCCCCAACACCGCCAGGGTACCCCCCGCCCCCCAAACTTTGCTGTTCCCCCTCCCCATCGCTTCGCCCCCCTCCCGACAGACGGACCGGGGGGGTGGGGGAAAACACCCACCCGCGGAAGAACGCAGCGAGTGGGAGAAAATGACAAGCGGGGCGGGAGCGGCTGTGAGCGGGCGAGGGACTCACCGGCGGCTCCGGAGGGGAGGTCGAATGAAGGGAGGAATGGAGGCGGCGAGGAGCGGGGGGAAGGGATTTAAACGCTGCCCCCCTCCCTTTTTCTCGCCCCCCCCCTTCTCTTTTCCTCCCTCCTCCTTTTCCGCGCTCCCTCGTATCCTCTCGCGTCTCCGGAATAACCGGTCGGCGGCGGGGGGCAGCGGCTCCGGGGGTGCGGCGGGGAGCGGGGCCCCCGCGCCTCAGTCGCCCCCTCTCCCGCCGCGCACCCCGCGCTCCGGCGCCGCCGCCTGTGCCCCGCCGCCCTCCCACCGCTCCGACCGCGGCCCGCCTTAGCCACCTCCCATTTCCGAAGAGCCCAGAACCAGCCCCCCCTCCCCTCCGCTCTGTCACCCCCCAGCCGCGCTCGCCGCCGCCCCTCCCCGCGGGGGCCCCGCCGCACGTCCCACAGCCCACCCGCGGGAGTGGGGGGGGGGACGAGACGCGGCCGCGGGGCGAGCAGCCAGCCCGGCCCCCGCACCGCGCCCCCGGCACAAAGGCCCGGAGAGGGGGAAAGCCCGGAGGAGCCTTTTTGGCAGGACGGGCCCGGGGCGACCGAGCCCCTGTTGGGGGGGGATGCGGAGGAAGAACCGCCGGCCGGGGCCGAGCTCCCCGCGGCTGCGGGAGGGGACTCTGCGGGCGGGGGAGGCGGTGCGGGGCCGGGGCCGGGGCCTCCCGGGGGGCGGCGGCCGCCTGCCTGGCGCTGCTCGGCTCCCGCCCCTCCCTCAGCCCTGCCGGCCGCCTCCCATCCCCCGCCCGGTTACCAGGCAACGGCACAAAGGGAGAGCCTCGCGCGGGGACCGACCGGCCGCCCCGCCCGCGGTATGGCCCCGGGGCCGGGCGGGGGAGTCCCGGTTCCCAGCACCCATGGCAAAGCCAGCGGAGGGGTCACTGGGAGCCGGCGGGTGCGGGCCTGGACCGGGCGGTGCCACATCGCACCCCCTCCTCCCCCCCCCCCCCGCCATCCGCCGCCGCTTGAAGGCGGCCGCACGGTGCGGGAGAGCGGTGAACCATCCCCTGCCCCCGGCGGCCGAGGTGGGCCCCACCGGCGGCGGACACGGCCGGGTTTGAACGGTTGCCGCCGAAGGAAGGCCTCGGGTAGAGGGAAGGGAGCTGCCGGGAGACTATGAAGGGTCTGACCCAACCTCCTGCGGGCCGGAGGGGAGCTACAAGTGAGCAGGCACTGCCCTTGCTGCCCAGGTTGGGTCCGTAAAGCAGGACTGGGGGGATGCGACCGTGTCTGTCTGCATTAAATAGAGAGGCTTCGAGTGTGTATGGGCAAGCCCTTGTATCGCTGTCTGGTAGCCTTCAGTCACAGACTGTTTCCTCGCGTGGACCTTCCAACGCAGGCTGGATGCTGCTCTCTCAGCGGGTTTTTACTCAGGAATTCCTATTGTCCGTTACATGGCTCCAAGCACCAGTTACTGTACAGCGTCCAAACCTGGCAGCGAATAGAGACGTATTCATCTCCTCTCGCGGGTTCTTCTGTAGCACTAATCACACAAGCACTTCAAAAACGTTAATAACAAAGTCCCTGCAACACACTTGTGAGCCCATGTCTCCCAAAGCGTTTGTCTCACACCCTTTTCCCCAGGGGCACTGTGGCATTTTGGAGCCTTCCTGTTTGTCCTGGGCACAGCATTGCTCTCAGTGCCTCTCGTTCCCAAGCCAGCCCTGTTGGCATGCAGCACCCCATTGCATAACATGAGTATGCTCCACGTCTCCAGCCTTCATTCATTCTTTCATCCACCCTTCTCCCCAGCCTACCTCTTTGTCTTGACCCTGGCCAGAGCCTCCGCCTTGCCAGCAGTAATCCAGGGTGCTATTGTTCCCTACAACATTCTGGTTTACACATGTCCAGTGGGGGATTGAAAACGCCATGGATAATGTGCAAAAATGCCCATTGGTTTTGAGGTCATCAGTAGGAAACACTTCAGAGTATCATTTAGCAGAGATGCTCTGTGTTGGCAAGATCACCCTGTTGATGCCTAGCACAGAGGTAAGCATTAGACTGGGTATTAGGAGCAATTCCTTCCCCAAAGGATGCTCAGGCATTGGAACAGGCTGCCCAGGGCAGGGCTGCAGTCACCATCCCTGCAAGTGTTCACACACCGTGTGGATGAGGCCCTCAGTGCCATGGGTTAGTGGTGGCCTTGGCAGTGCTGGGCAATGGTTGGACTGGATGGTGTTAAAAGTCTTTTCTAGCCAAGTCGATTCTGTGACTCCATGGAGCCTGCAAGTATCTGCTGCTTTAGGAGTAATTCGCACTAAAAGATCACTCAGAAATATTCTTCTCTCCATGGAATAAAAAAAATATCTCTGTTTCTATTTTCATCTCCTAATAAACTTCAGAAGACCAGAGAAGCAAAGAGCATGCAAGCAAGCATATGTGAGAAAGACGAGGCTGGGGACAGCCATGTTTCCACTGCCTGTTGCACTGGTTTGCTTTGAGAAAGAGTTTTTTAGAAGAAAAAAGCCTAGAAGTTCCTGGATGCTGATCTGCAGTAACAGCTGGAAACAACTGGGGAAAACACACTAATGGGGGAGGAGACAACCAAATACCTGCTGAGCCTCTTCCCCTTCTCCTCCGCTTTGGGATTGGGGCAGCACCAAGCTGCGGGGAGGCTTTGCTCAGGTGTTTCAGGTTGTAGCTTGACGATGTGGTAAACCTGACTATAGGGCTGCTGACGTGAGATCAAACACCCCGGCCATGCCGTGCACAGGGCAGATAAGTATGAACTTGTTGGTTCCAAATCTCTTGTGAGTTTTTGAGACAATAGCTCTCCCATAGCCAAGCTTCATGCCTGTCCTTCTCTGGTTTTATCCTGTATCAGGTGCTGTCTTGTCCTCCCAGACATGGGATGAAGCCACCATGCAATGCTTTGGCTCATCTACCAGAAACACAACATTGTTCCCATGCTTCAGCCGGAGCAGATTTTTAGGGATGGATACTGCGGGTTGGCATTGTTGGGTGTAAATGATCATATCCTCACCACCTAATGCATAGCAGCCAGTATATTAGTGGATAAGCAGGTAGGTGTTGCACGCATGAAAGGCTTCGGGAAGTTGTTTGAAAGCCAGGTCACCAAGTGCTGTTACCAGTTAGCGGGGCCAGTTTGTCTGGGCAAGGGTCCACAGCCGGAAGCTCCTTTGGTTGGTGCTGTTGCTGAGAAGCTGTGTGAGGCTGCACCCTCCATAATGGGGCTCTGGTCAACGTCTTGTTCATCTCTCCATCAGGCCCGGATCTGTTTAGCTGCGAAACCTGAGAGTAGTACCTTATGTCTGGCAGGTATGAAGACCAAGGTAGATAACCCTCCATAGAACCATAGAAAGCGTTATAGTTCACAATGCACCTTGGGCCTCATTCACACTGAAGGCTGCTCTCAGGCCGTTAGTGCTGATGGAGCTGTGGTTTCTGTCAGCCATGGTCCCAGTCCGTGCACGTGACATCCTGTCAAGAGTCCTTGTTTTTTTCCCTTTTCTTGACATTTAAAAACCCTACTGTTTTTTTTTCCTGCTGGCCATTCAGCCCCCCCTCTGCAGCATGATGGGGATGAAGGAGCTGCTCTGCCTGCACAGAGCTTTCCCATTCCTTCATGATCCTTCAAACCATCCCTCACTTCCTGGCTTGTCTCTGCACCGGTCTGGGGATCTGATTTGGCACGAGCCTTCCCAAGGGCTCCGTAGGAAGCACAGATCTTTTCCACTATAATAGTAAAGTTCCAGTGGCATTCCACTTCTCGTTATCTCCCTCCCAATCAGGTCTCCCGTCTGGGCTGTTTGAACTGGCTGTTTGCCTGATAGTAGCACAAGCCTCTGGGAGGCAGAGGGGATTTTTTTGTGTACCATGCGGGAAATCTGGGGCCTTCTAAAGTGAAAGGAACCACAGAAATGCAAGATCCTATTGCTGCTGATACCAGAGCTGAGCAAAGTGGCCATTTTGGCTTTCCAGTCTGCTGAAGGCTCAAAAAGGTTCAGACAAGTGAAGATGTTATTGTGTTTGGGAAGCCAGGTGGAAGAAGAAGGGAGACAGATCTCATGGGAGGAAAGACGAGTGGGATGAAAGGGATTTCTATCCCTCTTTATAGGAACTTAAACTTTTCATAGACACTCTCTGCCATACTCTTCATCAGCAAAGCCCATTAGTCCAGAGGCTCTTGGGGTGGTACATGGAGTAAGGGGAAGAGAGGAGGGCTGTGGAGGCTGAAGGAGGGGAAGAGAGGAAAGGAGAAGACACAGCAACATCTAAAGCAAGTGCGGGTAGGGTTTGAGCAAGCCTGCAGCAGGCAGCTATGGGAGAGCGCAGAAGGGGCCTCAAGCATCAGTATTGTTTGGGAGCTGATGGAGTATGAAGCTGTGAGTTAAGGGAGATCCCTGGGAGGTGTGTTCAAAGCCAGGCTCCTGGGGAACGTGTCCAAAAGGCTTTACTGAATATATTTGTTTATATATTTCCACCTAATTGGGGTTAATCTGCTCTGTGTCCTGGCTAATCGGCTGGGTCAGAGGCCTCACAGGTTGGAGGAGTGTGCTCTGCCCTCCTTGTTTCAGGCTGTGGAGTCAGGGGACAGCAACCACTGTGGAGGGGCTCATTGTTGCCTGCTGTCAGGTCTGGTGGAAAAGTGCTTTATCCCTTGAGGAATGGTGCTGGGAGCAGGTCCCCAGCAGAGTCTGGTGCCTCTCCTCACTAGTTAGTGGGTCTCGTGGAAACAAAGGATTACTGGGTATAAAAGAAAAACACCTCAGCAAGAGCCTGGCACTAAGGAGGTCCTTGCTCTTCAGGGGTCTGCTGAGGCTCCCAAAGCCTGGCAGGCATCATCCTGGATACCCCATGCCCTGCCCTCACTCTCAGGGCCCATCTCCAGCAAAGGAGATGTGCAGGCCAGCCACTTGCCTCTGCTGTCCCTCTGTCCCCTGTGAACTTTGCCTTCTGGGAACCCTTCTGTGCCCATCTGCTCAGAGATTGTTTCCATTTCAGGTCACTTCACTGGTAGGAGAAGGTGAGTGACAACACATCATGCAAAATCCTCCTTGGTTTCAGTTAAAGAAGATGCTGTTGGCACCAGCACATCAGCAGCCTGTTCATGTGCACTTTGGAAGCAGCAGCACTTGGAGTCCCTCCTCACACCTTGTATTCTAGCAAGAGGCCCACTGTCAAGGCTGTTTAAAGCTGAAATAGCAGGGAAAAAACAACAGGTTCCTTTTTTCCCTCTTGTGCATCAGACAAGCAACCCTTATGTTGCAACTGCATTGCAGCAGAACTCAGAGGAAGTCTGAAGGACTAATCAAAAGGTTCAAGTGTCACGCCCAGGTGGAACAAGCATCATCATCACCAGCAAAATTCATTCCACCTTCTTCCTTCCTCCCTCAGTAGAGCTCATCTCTCCTTCCCAGCTTGGCTTCTCTCAAGCCCAGTTGCATCAATGCAGCTGTTAGCATATGCAGACTCCAATGAATGGAAGACTTTATTATTTTTAATAGAGGGGTTCTACATTAAAGTGTCCAAGACAAGTTAAAACAGTTGCCACCCTTGGCCTCTCCTTTTCTTCCCTCTCTCGTGCTATTAAGTTTATATTGTTAAGTACATGAGAGAACTTGGCTTTAATCTTAAGGTAATCAGGAGAGATGACAACATGAAGTTTTAACTGCAATCATTTCAGTGCTATAGGTTGGAGTGATCCTTAGCCAGAACTAAGAGGGACACAGACCAGCAGTTCAGGAATAGGACTAAGGGCGTGAAGCATTTCCAAAAGTAGCTTTAGCACAACATGAAATGTGACTTCACGGTGACTGTCCACATGCAAAAGGCCAACACCTCCATTGAGTTCTCAGAAGCAAGCCAGGCAAGCATCATTACACAGTAAAATGACTAGGCAGAGGGAAGCAGCACAACTCACTTGAGCCCAGAGAGCCAACCTGGAACCCAGAGATGCCTTCCTCAGAAGTGGAAGGTGAAGGATCCTGTACCTGTGATCAGACACTTCCCTCACTCCACTGCAGGCATCAAGACGGGGCAAGCACCATGCCAGAGCAAGCATGTGCATGCACAGAGGACACTAGGAAACATTATCCCTTGCTTGGCAAAGCAAGCAGGAAAATCAGTGTCAGGTTTTTGAGAACAAAGCTACTGGGATCCAAGTGCCATTCAGTGGAAGCCTGTTCTCATTCTGAGCCCAGCAAGCAAGTTGCAGCCTCCTGCAGCAAGCCAGAGCAGACATCCAGCCACCAGCTCTTCTCTCCACTCAGTGCTATATTAGTGGGAAGTAGCCAAGATGCAGAGACCAGCAGGCTCCCTGAGCTTTAGACTTTGAAAAGCAAGTGTCTGGAAGCAGTTCATCACATTAGGCACTGAGCTAGAGGAAGATGCACCAGTGCTGGTAAAAGCCACATACTGTTGTCTCTGGGTCAAGCAGCTCTGCTTCCCTACTATACAAAAGGGAAGCACCAAGAGCTGATCACCACCACACCCTCAGCAGGGAAGGGAGGTTGCCCTGACCCAGTTTTTGCCTTGAGAAAAACCATCCACCTAAGACCATGTGGGGGCATCCTCTTATAATCCATCTTTATTTGTAAAAATCCACATATAAAATCTTCTGTTTCCTTTTACAAAAACAAAAAGGCACATAAAACTACTCAAACTCCCATCCCCATGGACTGATGGTCAGACACTCCCCCACCCCAACCTCCTCCGCTGCTTTCTCCTCCAGTCCATGTTTCTTCAGGTTTCCTTTAGTTTCAGCTCACTCCTGCCCAAGCACAGTTCTGCGCTTGCAAAGATGAAGTACGCACACAGGGGAGGTGGTGGAGAGGTGGCATGGGCTGTGCGTGGAATGGTTTGCAGGCGCTTTTTAGTAGTAGGTCTCTTTTTCCACCCAACCTAAGAGAAAAGAAGGGAGAAGGCAGAGTTAGTCTTAAAGCAGAGTAATTAGGAGGTTCATGACAGCTCCTTCTAGGCTCTGCAAACTTGCAGTGTAGCACCTGAACTAGTAAGTGACCCATCACAACAGAAAAGTCCTGTCAAATTGTTGATGTGCTGAAGTTTTCAGGCCTTGTTCCGGCTGTCTAGAATTACCCAAAGCATTATCAGTCTTTTCCATCTATATCAGTGTGTTGGTACTTTCACATGCTGCACAAGAATGCAGGCAGAGGAACAAGAAGTCCTTAATTTGAACTAACTGCACTATTAGTGTTGAGGAAGGGAAAACACAGCACTGCATAGTGTCTGCACTGGGGGTCCTTGAGCATTGTCAGAGCTTCTCCATAGCTCAGCAACCTGAGGAGGCAGGGAAGGAAGCACACAGATTAGCATCGTGTTCTTACCACCAGGGTTGCGTCTGATAATGAGCTTTCTGATTTCATCATACAGGAATATGAGGAGGGAGTACGGGAAAGCACAGAACCACCAGGTCGGCCTATTTGGGAGAGAAGACAGTAAGAACACAGGCAGCAAAGATGCTCTGTGCCTAGCAGAGCTCTGACTTCATGGCACAGAGTAGTGCAGGAAGCATGGCATGTCCCAGCCTGCCAGTGCACCAGCAACCACAAAGCTGTGGTTCAGCTGAGAACCCTCCAAGCCAAGAATTACCACCAAGTTTTCTGCTGCAATAGGTTAATCCACTATTTGGCTATTAATTCCAACATGAGGTGTGTCACAGCACCTTTGCGTTTCTCTGTACCAGCACCTCCCCACCTACTAATCTAGCAGCATTTCCTCCAAGTACACATAACCTTTGTGCCCACAGCCCTGCTCATTTGAACTGCACTCATTTCCCTTATGATTTGCACGTGCTTAACATCTAGCTGCTGCAGGCAGTGGGCAAAGGGCAGCACTTCAGAACCAAATTCTAGATGACACTTCTGAATGGGACACAAGGTATACCAGGATCTTTTTGCCATGAAAACTCCATGGCACAGAAGCTAGAGGGCTATTCATAGTTTGAGACTAAACCCTGTCATGAAATGTTGCAATGCTGTTGAGCAATGCCTAAGATGTTGGCAACTTCCCCACTGTTCGGAAAGCTGGTCATCTGCGCTATGCAGCATCTTCCCAGAGATTCCATTACTAGTACTATTTCTATGGGGGGCAGAAAAAGGCACAAGATACCATCATCATCAGTTAGTAAAGAGTCACCTGGCCTACGTTTTAGAGCAATTCAACTGTCTTTAGAGATGCAGTCCTCTACCCATAAAAATACCCCATGTAAGTGTAACAGCGGCTGCACTAAAGCACAGCGGTATGACCAAGGGTGTGCTGCTTTAAGTGGGGCACTGAACTGCAGGCTCCCTATGAGCATTCCATAAGCAGTAAAAAATACCAAACCCCTGGTGTGCCACACTACAGCAAAGGATCATTTGTACCCTCCAGCCTGAGCTCTTCTGAGTTAAAACTAGGTTTCATGCTGCACAAGCTCATAACCACTTTTATTCATCTTCCCACCCAAGCACTGCTGTTCTATGGTACAGCCTGCTGCACAAAAAGCATGATGCAACTTACTTGAGAGGGTACATCCTTAGAGCAACATCCATTCCAGGGCAGTAGGAGAGGAAGGCAGCCAGAGCAGTCTCCTCAAAGAGACCAAATATTAAGATCTTGTTCCTAGTAGAAACAGGAAAGCAGTCAGAGACAAAGTACTTTTCCAGCTGATATCCTAAAAAACCCATCTAGTTACCACATGGTAGTGAACAGAAACAGATATTCTGGTCTAGCCCAGAAATCCATCAGATGGGGACTACCAGGCCATCAAAGCTGATGGCACAGTTGTTGCAAAGGTCTTTTATGTTTCCAAAGATATTCCAGATCACAACTAAGTCAGCAACTAAGCAGCAATAGCTTTCATCACAAATCAGAGGGAGGCTGAGGTTCATGCCACCAGATCTCTTGATCCATCAGCTGCTCAGCTGCAACACAAGACTGTAATGGAGTATTGTCATTGTCCTTTGAGGTGGGCTAGCTCCCACAGACAATACCAGAAGAAGTCATTTCACTTTGTCTCAACCATGGCAGGTATGGCAAGGAGAGCCCCACTCCCTCTTTTACCCACTACGAAGGCACCAGACTGTTGAAGACTTATGCCAAAAATGCCCAGACACTGCTGGGATGAAGAACTAGAATACTGCGTGCTGGAGAATACATCCTCCTTGGACAGCCTGACTTACTTCATTCCCTGCTGGAAGACGGAGTTTCTTCGGGTCTTACAAATGATCAAGTCTGCCCATTGCACAACCACAATGCTGACAAAGAAGGCTGTATGGCAAGTGAACTCCACTATTTTCCTCTGTTCATAGGTCTAGGAAGCAAAGCAGAGAGCACTGGCTCAAACAGGCTGCCTTTGCTCTCTGGAACTTACATCAAGTTTAGCAGGCATTAGTATTTTGGCTGGCAGGCTCTAAAGCTGTGCCTCAAAACTTACCCATTGCTGCCCGTAGCTGTCTTCCACATCATTAATCCATCGGTCATCCCACTGAACTCTGATCCCTAGCAAGCCATAGGGCCAGAACCCATTCTCTGCCATGATTACAAAATAGGTGAAGAAACCCCCAAGGGCCTGGATCATACCTGAACAGGTAAGAAAGGATGATAAGACTGATGAAGTTACTGTGCAGTGCAGTTACAATGGAAAGCAGTCTCCATGAGACCCCAAACACATAAAAAATTGCTCCTTGCGGAGCTCAGTCTCCCAGGCAACAGCTATAGAAATAGCTCCTGCTAACATCAAACTCAGCTGCATCCCTCTTGCTGAGCAGCTTCTCCTCCCAATTTCATACAGAGTTACTTCTGTTCTGCCCTGTGCTGTGACGGCACAGTACTCAAGGACACAAGATAAAACACTCTTTGTATTCTCATTAAGCCTTGCCCACCCCCAACCCTTGCAAAATACAGTCAAGAAAGTTCCCAAGATCTGCTGCAATTAAGCATGAGCTCCTGTCCTGCAAACTGGGCACGTCTTTGTAGCCGCTTTTAATCAAGGCTCCTAATACTGTGTGTTTAGGGATATGCTGGAGAGAATCCTTTACTTCTAATTAAACTAACAATGGGATCTATGTTCTTGCTGAACAAGCCTGAACCAGAAGAGAGCTGGTTGTCAGCCAGTTCCTTTACAGCACTATGCAATTAAACAACATTACTGTGAAAGTGATTCAGTGGATCAAGCTGCGCAAGCCACCGCTATGTGGCATATGGGGACAGAATCACAGCAAGTTCTTAACAGCCTGAGGTTCTGGTTCACATATCCCAAACCCCAACCCTACCAAGGTAAGCAGAACAGTCACTGAGTTAGGGTGGTGTATAATCCCTGCTACCACTGAGTTCAAATAAGCACTGGAGGAAACAGACCAGCTTACCAATCTGCCCATAGGCCATACTGATCAGCCGCTCATTCACCAGCTTGTCTGTTTTGGGATTTCTGGGCTGCCTCTTCATGATGTCACTTTCTGCTTGCTCATATGCCAGGGAAATAGCAGGGACCTTTGGAGGTAGTAGGACTGCTGTTAGAACAGTTCCAATTCTCCACTGCATGTAGCCTTCCCTGCCCCGCATGCTCCGTCTGAGAAACAGCACTGTCTGAAAACTACAGCTGCAGTATTCAGGAAGGACCTTATCCTCCTCCCCATTCCCAGTCTGCCCTTACATGGAACTGATGGGCCCTTAGAGAGCTACAAGACAGAGAGTATCAAATGTACTTATTTTAAATCAGAACACTAGAGAAATCTTTATTTAAGCATTTTCCTTCCACCTGTTCTTTCTTTAGATACCCCAAAACCAACCACATTTCTTCTGAAGACAAAAAGACAACATTCACCATGTCAGTGCCCAAGTCAATGCAGAGGATTGTGACTGTTCCCAGTGGAAGGGGTATGTTTGCAATGATGAAGATCAAGAACGGCGTGATTTCAGGAATGTTACTGGTCAGGGTGTAAGCAATAGACTTCTTCAGGTTATCAAAGATCAGACGCCCTGGGTCAAGGAAGAGAGAACAACTAATGTAACTCTTAGTTATCAGCAGAAGGGAGCCAAGTATCACATGGGCAGCTTCAGTATTAACATTGAAAAGCAAAATGCTAGTGCAGCAACTTGAAGGGGTTCCTTGCATGTAAAGGTAAGACTGTGCTCCATGCACAGCATCACCTATACAGAGTAACATCTCTGGCCACAGCAATCCGGGTTCATTGCACATAGCAGCAGGATATTAAGCCCTGGGCTCTGAGGACCATTAAGAGCCCCTGGAAGCACCCTCTGTTCTGCTCCTGTTTGAGAGCTATTGCTCCATCAGGGAGGGAAATGTGTCAGACTCAGCTGGCAACGATGACTCTAGGGTCACGTGATAGGGAAAAGGACAAAGTAGCTTTGTTACTCAGCTGTTTCCTCCAGTTACCCATACCAAAGGCTTGTGCTGGTCCCACGGAAAGGAAGAAGACTTCTGAAGGGAGGAGGAAAGCCCCCCTTGAACACACCTGTTGTGGAGATAAGCTCAAAAAACAGGAGAGCCCTCCAGAAACCTCTATTCCAGAGGGAATCAGTAATACTGCCGAATTAGGCCACTTGGCCACCACTGCACACAAGTTATAAACTCACCTTCTTCAACCCCAGTGACAATAGAGGCAAAGTTATCATCCAGCAGAATCATGTCAGCAGCCTGCTTAGAGACATCTGAGCCAGAAATACCCATAGCAACACCAATGTCAGCCTTCTTCAGGGCTGGGGAATCATTCACACCATCGCCTGTGACTGCTACAATGGCACCCTAAGCACAAAGAGATAGAAAGACTGAAATGAAATCATCATGTAACATGTTTCAGACAGAACAGCTCTCTCTTATCTTTCAGGTGATGAAGCACAAAAAAACACTTTACTTTGTTGGAAGGAGACCTCAATTTCTCCTTGTCCTCCCTCACCCCTTTTCCCCATTCTGATCAGGTTTGGAAAGCAGCATGGTTCTCTGATAAAAATGATGCTGGACAATAAATAAACATGTTGAATCCTCCTCTCTCAAGCACCTCCAGGGCATTTAGGAATTAAGTGTTCAACATTCTAGGATCAGAAGAAAGCCTCAGTACAAAATTAAGATACTTTCCTGAAAGATTCTTATGTACTGTAGAGCAGCCTGACATCAGCAGCTGGTGGCTGCTGACAAACTGAGATCTAAGTCTGGCCCTTTACCCGATGGCACTGAGAGGACTAAGTCCTGCCACCCTCAGAAAGCCTTCTGGCTTCTCTTTACCAGTGTAAAGCACTGGTTAGGAGCTATAGGGGATTTCCCCACATGAAATCCTTGGACTCCATCTCTTTACCTGGCGCTGGCAGCCTTCCACAATGATAAGCTTCTGCTGAGGAGATGTCCTGGCAAAGACAATTTCTGTATGATGAGTCAGGATGTCATCCAGTTGCTCACTACTCATGTCCTTCAGATCTGTGCCATGAACAACGCAAGCTTTGGCATCCCTGCAATCAAGAGACAATATGATGTTTTGTTTCACAAGTTAAACTAAGTTTCTCATTAGTCGTATTTGCCTACTACAGCTCTTCAGTGCTCTAGGGAAAGACTGGCTCCTGCTGTGCTAAATACTAATCCAGGCAGACTCTGCACGTAAGTTTGATGATCCAAGTTTAAAAAGTACATGGGGAACACAAAGAGAAAGACAGTGCCAAGCAACAGACAAAGAGCCCCAGAGACTCATAGAGAGACTAATTCTCTCTATGGCTTTTTAAAATGAATCAAGGCACAGACTAGTTGTTTCCACAGCTCGGCCTCTCTGCAAGAAAAGAGTCCCTGGCTCATGCTGTTAGCTTCCAACATCACAAGAGATGCTGTGGTCTTCTGCAGGCAATCCTTTTTGCAACAGACTGATGATCTACATGCGGCTCCTCACAGAGAGCTCACACTGTGTTACTTCAGACTATTTCACACTCTTCAACAAAAGCATGCAGCGTTATATTTAGACTGGTTTGGTACCCTGCACGCTACAGCAAAATACCACCTCTCCAACCCAACATACCATCCCTTATAGGTCTAGGAGACTCTCCACAAAGCTCATGACATCATTAGACTGGGAAATTCCTTCCCCACCCTTACAGCCAGCTGCTGACCTGCTCAGTCACACAGCCCAGTGACCCTCAGCCTGCACTGCTAGGTTGTGAAGTTACCCTTGAGAAGTGAGTAGAATTCAGCCACAATACTTGTCTTCCCCAAGCAATTTCATTCTACAGGGTGTCTATTCACAGTTCATAAACTACATGGCTACCCTCCAGCCCAAACACAGGCTGGGTCAAGCTAAGCAATGCAGACAGCCCCGCCATTCTGCAAACAGCCTGCTTATGCCAAAGCACATTTTCTGAGGATGCCTCAGTTCTGCATCAGGCTAGGAAGGCTAATATTAACTCCTGTGAGAAAGGGATTCCATTTTCACATTTATTCTGCTTGTAGCTACTGACTAGTGGCAATTCCTCTACCCAGTCCTAGTCCTGCTCCCTTTGACCACCTGCAATCAGACCCAGAAGAGAGTTTGAGAGCAAGAGGGACAGAACTGGGCTTTGAGTGATCAAGTTTAACAGGCATTGCAGCTCTTTTCTCTGAACAATATGAAACAAACAGCTTACTTTCAGTAGCTCATTCAGTCTGGATTGTGACTAAACCAACCCATTTTCTTTTTACCAGAGTTTTCCCATTATCTGTAAGTTACCTCACCAAATAAGCTTGACTAAGTACATGTTTGATGGCAAAACTAAACCTACCCTCTACTTAAAGACCTGGAATCACAGAAGGACACAATTTCAGGCCCTGCAGCATCATTGCTCAAAACTGTCCCAAAAGAGCCAACCCCCTCTCCTATGCCACTTTGGATACTTTTTCCTCATCTGCTACATTAGGCCAGTACATGGTGCTTGTGCCATGGCATGAACCAGGCACGGCAAATTCTCAGATCAGGGGAAAAAGACTTCACTCAGCCAGCTGTTTCCTTCCCCCAGTGGATGGACAGACAACCAGGACAGGCAGCTATGGGGGAGGGAAGCAATGGAAGAAACTGCCAGCTTTCTGTACAGTCCTCACTTCTGACTACTTCCCATTTCCAAGAGACATGCACATTCAGGACAGCCTTGTGCATGCTTCATATAACCCATGATACACACTGAAGAGCCACAACATGGCAGGCTAAGCAGATGCTAAGCTTTTCATGTCTAGGGAAAGATGCCGAGGCATTATCCAAGGCAAGCAAGAGAGGCAAATGCTTAATTCTTTGAACAGCTCTGGCCTTCCCCACCAGACAGTACCTGGGGTTGACCTGGCTGACAGGAATGTTGAGTCGAGCAGCAATATCTTCTACAGTTTCATTGCCCTCAGAGATGATGCCGACACCCTTGGCAATGGCTTTGGCTGTGATGGGATGGTCTCCGGTAACCATGATAACCTGAAATGCAAACAGACTGCTGTGAAAGCCGTGCCTGTACTGCAGACCAACACTGCTCAAAAGCAGGTCCCTTGAGATCAGAAAGGCCACGTGGCTTTTGTTCTACAAGCGAGCCCTGGCACAGAGCAAGCCTGAGGTACAGGTAGTGATCTGTTACCGGTATGCAGGGAATTGAGGTGGATGGAAGACAAGGAAAATTGTTAATCCCCAAGTCAGATTCAGTTCTATTTCCAGCCTGTGCTTCGCACTCTCACCTCAGTCAGTGCTGAGGGACATGCAGAACACACTCGAGCCAAATCACATGCTTGCTTTGGGACACCATGTCATCAGCACCTGTCAGTTTGGAGTCCAACTCTATTTTCAGTCCATTAACATACAGTTATTTGTATTTAACTCAGAAATGAAACCTCAATTAGTAGTAGTTAAATCCTGACCAATACTTCACTCACTCACATTACAGCAACACAGAGAGTAAGCAAAGCCATTTATATCCACAAGCATAGAGCAAAGTTATTGTCAACCCAGGAATAAACTACCTTGATCCCAGCACTTCTGCATTTGCCAACAGCATCTGGCACAGCAGCACGAGGAGGGTCAATCATAGACATCAGTCCTACAAAGCAGAGTTTGTCTACAGGGAAGTTCAATTCATCTGTGTCAAACTGGAAGCCTTCAGGGAACTGATCATCAGGCAGAGCCAAGTGACAGAATCCTGTAACACATCAAATCCATGTTTACTCTGTTCCTACATATCAGGAGGCAGAGACAGCAAATGCTTATTGCTTCTGCAAACAGCTGTGTAGTAACAACAGGGCTACTGAGCCAGGAGTCATACTCATGTTCTGATAACTAATAAGTGTTGCTAGGTGCCCAGGCACAGCTTGGTTCCCATGCAGTGGAGCAAATCCATGTGGCCCCACAAAGACTGAAGGCCCCAAATGCTTTGCTTCATTTTGATCTAGGAGACTCAGCTGCTGGGCAAGATAAGACCCTGCAGGCTTCCTTTTAGATTAAAGACTAAAGCAGGACTGTTCCTGTATGCACTGAAGCAACCTTGACTCAACACTATGGTCACACTGCAGGAACAGGGTACAACCCTCCACTAAATCTGTGGGGACTTTGCACAGGAACACAAGGGACAGATCTTTTCAATTTAAGGTTGCATTTCCTTACCTAACACTCTCTCTCCAAGGCCTCCCAACTCAAGGTAGGCATTCTGAAAAGCATCTTTCATTTCCTCATCCAGTGGTTGCTCTTTGCCATGAATAAGAATGGTGCTGCAGCGATCCAAGATCCTCTCTGGAGCACCCTTCATCACCAGCAAGTAACGAGATTCTGATGGATTTGCATTTTTGTGGATAGACAGCTAGGGTGGAAGAAATAAAACTGGTGTTATCAACATGTACTGCGAAGGTCAAAAGTAATCTCCATCACTCAATGTGTTGTCCATTACAGCAGCTCAGGACTGTTTGTGATATTCTGCTCTAGTTTCCATTTACCTGTACCTTAAATAGGTTCAACAACTAAGGAAAATTCCCATGTATTCTTTTACATTAACATATAACCACAGATGTTGCAGTGACCTTTTTCATATCCAAGCTCTACCTTTTAAGGTCATTTTCAAGCAGTTCATTCCTACTCCAAGATTAGAGTTCTTCCATTCTCTGTGCACTACTGCTGCACAGGCTGGAAACATGTCTGGTCCTTTCTCAGCAGCTGACATCTCAGTGTCAAGGCAGCTCTAGAACCTCTTAACTGTATAGTCTACAAGCATGTAATGGCTAGACAAGATTTCAGTGCCAAAAAAAATTTTCAGGCACACTGCATGCAAATTTACACCACTGTTTCACATAGCAGCTCTCTGTTAAGCGTATGTGCTTACCTGGTACTTGTTGGTAGAGTTAAATGGTATTTCCACCACTTTGGGATACCTATCTCTCATCTCTTTGACAGAACCACAGCACAACTCAATGCATTTTAGAAGTGCAGACTCAGAGGCATCTCCTGCCACTGCTCTCTGGGGAAAGAGACAACTATCAATGCATACATCCCAGCAGATTCACCACAGATGATCAGATAGTTTTAAAGAAAAACATATTCATCTCAGGTGTATTCATCTCAGCTTCTACGTAACAAAATATGAGTGAATAAATAATTCTATTATCTAGTGACAAATACTGCATTTCAGGCCTCCCACTCTGAGACAGCAGCAGTCTTGTGGTGCCAAAGGCAAGCAGCCCTTTAAAAGGGCAGAGAAAGTCAGATAACCAGATGCAGCCAGAGAAAGAGAGCTGGAGGGTAAACTTGAACTATGTACATTCCTTGCCATGAAGAACAGCAAATGTGACAAGACTGATGACACGCATGCAAACACTTGCACGTGCTCTCCCACCCTAACACAAGATCAGGTTAGTGAGTCTCTGGCAGGAAAGATTTAATCTGTCCCCATCTCTTGTCCCATTAGGTTGGCACTAATAGAGATTATAGGTCGGGGTTCTCAGCCCTTGAGATCTGTGTGTACTCAATGTCCTGCTTGAGTTGCATTTGCTGCATTTTAAACTAAGTATTTCTTGCTCTTCTGGTCTCATTATCCCAGAGAATTTTGGGGTTATTTGGGGGGCATTTTCTGGTTGGGTTTTGTTTTTGTGGGGTTTTTGTTTCCCCTCCTTCCTCCCCTTTCTTCCTATTTTTCTACTGCCTTTTGGTATCTAAAGACTTTTCAAAACTGCCCCCTCCCAAGTCTTCCTTAGATGGGAAGAACTCCAGCTCTTCATCTTAGGTCTAAAGAACATGACCTGAAGTTACAGTCAGAGGAGTGCTAAGGAGAAATAGTTTGTTCCATCATTTCTATTACCAGAGTACCAGAACACCCCTGGAAAGTTTACTAAGCAACATGACTAGCATTTGACAGATAAGCACCATTCAGTTAATTCAGCCCTGGCTGGGTCACAGTTCAGAAGCAGGAATTTAAATTGATGTTCTGCTGGCATTTGCACCAGTGCTGAACCAGGAAAGCTTGAAAAAAGCCAAGACTTGCCAGTGAGAAGAGACTGGCTAAAGACAGTCTCTCATGACTGCTGCTCTCCCAGCTCTGGTGTTTACTACTCCGAGCTCCCAGAATTGGATGTTTGTAGCTTTTAAGTGTACAAATGCCAGAGATAGAGACTGTTGGAACAGCCAGACACTGGGAAATGCCTAGGAAAGCTTTTTTGTCTTTCCTAGACCTGTCTGAAGCATCTGACCTCCCACACAGACTGTTAGCGGATGTGCAGAGTCTGCTGTGGGAAATGTATCTTCCTAATCCCATCTCCTGTAACAGTACCAAACTACAGTAAAGACGAAGAGTGGCAGATACCTCTACTTGCAGGTTCCTGTCACCCACAGGATGTAGTCTCATTACCATTATGGCAGGGCAGTGGCAGGGAACAGGACTTATGTTTTTTTTTTTTAGGAACTCACCTTAAGAATTGGTATATTTTCCTGGTTGGCCTGGAACACAGCACGGTTGCAGAGACCCGCAATTCGGGACAAAGCACTCCAAGTAGCTGAGCTCTTGTCAAAGGAAGCACCTGAAAGTAAAAGAATGTCAAAAAGCCCACCCCTCAAAAAATAAGCCTGAAATCCCAATTTTAAGAGCAAGAAGCCTTTACCTCAGAAATCAGGAATACTCAGAGCCTGTTAGCACACTACATCTCTTTCAAACCTCCTTCTTTCCCCGGTACTTGATGAGCAGTTGACTGTTTTAAGACCAGAGGGTGGAATGGCAACAGTGCAAGAGAACACCTTTGCCTTCAAGATTCTGCTAACAGCAGCATCCAGCAGAAGCCATGCTGACAAAGCCAAGGAATTTTGGACATAACATTCTTTCAGAGAGGCCTGACTAAGGGATGCTGAATTCCATCTCCATGTTGTCTCACTTTATCTATCACCCAGGAACTGGATGAAATAGCTCCCAAAGGCACAATCCTTAAAGATCCTGCTTTTCTCACACTGACCCTTAGGTTGGCTTCAAGGGAAATAAACTGAACAGCAAGTCAGCTGATAAGCTAATGCACCTTCTATAAAGTGAAATCTTCTAGGCTTATCTCTACTGCAGCCAAGCCAACTGCTGCCAGGCCAAAAGCAAGTGCTTACAAATAGCACTATTTATGTATACTACTGTTAAAGACCAATAAAGCAGCTTTTTTTAAGTGGCTCAGACAAGTACAATGTTTTGGAGCGGTGGGGGGCAGGGTGCAGTAGCACCAGTGAAAAATATTTATGCTAATAATGTGTTGCAAGCAGTACATTTCACAAGGTAGATGACAGCTAGGAAACTCCTGAACTTGGTTGTACTGAACCACTCTGGAGAGGTAAATACCTCTCAATTGCACAGCACACTGAGATTTCAGATCCTTATCAATATCTAGAAGAAACTTCCCACAGAAGTCTCATATTCATTGCTACTGCTCTGCAAACACAACCAGGATGTTTTGGGAAAACCCTTGTTTAAGGGCAGCCATCTATTTCAACATGGGAAATTTTCCATCTACATCCAGGTCAATTTCTTACCAGGGTCAACACCTTTGCTGTCCACACTTCCAACAAGACTTAAGGTGGGGCAACTTCATCAGATATATTTTGGCAAAAATAATCAGGTACTCTGAAGTACAGAACAGTAAACATTTCTACACACAGGACAAACAAAGGACTGAACATTCAAGAGACTCAAATTCCAGTGGAGTAACTCTGAGCAAAAGCAGCCTATGTGGAGTTTAGGGATTAAACAGAACTGTGGAAAAAATGCAAGCTTTCTATGTGTCACCTTAAGTCTTTTAATGCTCATCATAGATCGTATGTCTGAAGTCCTTGCAGTGTGAACTTCACTTGGGCTGGACAGCCAGAAACATGGGCTGTTAGTACAGGTGTACAAGAAGCCCCAGGGAAATGCCTCAAACACAAAGAGATGTTCTTACCACTTTGGTTCTCTGTAGTATCAGCCTCATGAATCTGATTGTCAAACCACATGTGCGCAACAGTCATGCGGTTCTGTGTCAGGGTGCCTGTTTTGTCAGAGCAGATAGTGGATGTGGAGCCCAGGGTTTCCACAGCCTCCAGGTTCTTCACCAAGCAGTTCTTACGAGCCATACGCTTGGCTGTTAGTGTCAGACATACCTGGAGACAAGGAAGAAGACAGGTTAGATATGACTGTGCTACCCAACTCACTGTGGGCAGGGACTGATAAACTGCTTATGTGACTGCAGCAATTCCCTAACTCCAGGCTCACCCCGCCAGTGCAAAATAAACAGCAGTATTTAGGCCCAGCTGCTAGGCTTAAATAACATTTTCCTCATAAAGCTTCCAGAAGGACTCACAAGCCTTCAGTTTCCATCTTTTCAGGGCATTTGGAAACAAATAACATGCCCTGAAGTTTTAGTTAAATTAATTACAATTTAGTTAAATTAATTAAAACTTAGTTAATTTTAGTTAAAGTTGCAGTTCCCTTATCATAGGGATTCTCAGAATAGATGAAGGGAGGCCACATACGAGAAGGCCCAAAATAGCTTTAGTGATAGGGCTGCAACTTACTGGTGTAGGAAACAAGTAGTCCCAGTTACCCTTTCTTGCCAGAGGCTCTTATCTGGTTCTAGCTCCCAACTGTTCATTCCCTGCTTCAGCTGCAGCTTTGCTTCCTAAGGCCGCATGGAAGCCTCCAGCCCCATCAACCTCCTCCACGGCTGAGCACACCTAGATATTCTCACTATGGTCTCTCACACTATGTCTTTGGGAAACCAAATTTACAAGAACCTCTGCCAGATCCCAGAGCAAGAGCTGAGGCTAGAGCAAAGCTTGCAGGATGCTCTGCCAGCCCTTCTGGGTTGGAAGGGCTGGTGTGCATGTGGGTGTAGAAACAGTTGTAATAGGAAAGCCCCTTTTTGCCACAGAAAAGACAAGTCCAGAAGTCCCAGTCTTGTTCATTTCAGTTCTACAAAGCCAAGCCTCTGTGCAGATCTAGCTTAGGGACCCATCTTTGTTGATAAAGAGCTGCAGAACATGACATGTATTCAGACTAGCTGCCTGAATCAATCAAGTTCAGAAAGCCTAACACTATACATTCACCACAAAGTACCTCCTATTAGTTTAGTGTTTACCTCTGAATGCACACTGAGCATAAAGCACTCCACCTCTTCATAAGCCATATATGTAACTCATTCAAGCTTTTTTTCCCAGCTTCACTCACCGTGACAGTTGCAAGCAGCCCCTCAGGGACATTGGCAACAATGATCCCAATGAGGAAGATCACAGCCTCCAGCCACGTGTACTCGAGGATGAGTGAAAGAATGAAGAAAGAGACACCCAAAAACACAGCCACTCCAGTGATGAGGTGGATAAAGTGCTCAATCTCCATGGCAATTGGAGTTTTGCCCCCTTCCAGTCCAGAAGCCAGACTGGCAATACGGCCCATCACAGTGCGATCCCCAGTGCTAATGACAATACCACGGGCAGTGCCTAGAAAAAGAGGTGTTAGAAAACAAAAACACTTCTCAAACACACTAAACTGAATTTGTTCAGCCTGTCCCAGAGTTTAGCAAGCTTTGCCCAAGATTCTGCAGACAGGCATTACAGCAGCCAAAGTCTCCCACTGCAGCATTTCTTAATCTCTAGCAGAACGAGAAATATGTGGAAGTGCATTCTGCACAGGATTCTCATATGACTGGTCAAACTGTAAGATCTTTCTCTCTTCCATGCCAGGGAATCAAGTGCCAATTGCAGAGAATAGAAGCCATCTTTAAGTAGACAATATCCTCTTCCCTCCTTCAGGAGAGGGCCCATTTTCCCTTCCCGAGGCTTTTGAGAAAGATTAAGAATATCCTTCAGTTTGGCTGGGTTGTTTTTGTATTGTTGTTTGGTTTTCTTTTTCTTTGAGGGTTAGTGTCCTGGGTTCAGCTGTACCAGTTATTTTTCTCCTTCCTAGTATCTGGTGCAGCGCTGTGTTTTCAACTTCAGCCTGAGAACAATGCTGATAACAGACCAATGTTTTAGCTGTTGCTCAGTAGCACTTGCCCCATCAAAGACTTTTCAAGTCTCATGCTCTGCCAGTAAGGAGGGGCACGGGACGCCAGTGGGGAGCAGACATAGGACACCGACCCAAACCAGCCAAAGGGGTATTTCATAGCACAGCACGTCATGACCAGTATAGAAACTGGAGGGAGTCACCTGGAAGGCCCAGATCGCTGCTCAGGTTGAGCTGGGTATTGGTCAGCAGGTGGTGAGCAATTGTACTGGGCACTACTTGTGTTTCTTGGGGTTTTTCCCCTCCCATTTTTAGTTTTATATTCTC
>JBCJKH010048472.1:18948-29417 GCA_039877255.1 Loriculus beryllinus
GCGGGGAGCTCTTCTTCCGGCGCCGGGTCTCTGGTGGTGGGTACCCGGCCTCGTGGCACAGGGGAGAACGGGGTTTGGGAGGTGGCTCCAGCCTCATGAGCATCGTGCGACTCACAGCGGGTCCCGCTTCTCTCCCCAGAGTGCCAGCACCTCATCCGGTGGTGTTTATCCCTGCACGCTTCCGACAGACCATCCCTGGAAGACATTTTCAACCACACGTGGCTGCAGGCCCTTCACCTGCCCCAGGAGACAGCCGACATCCACCTGCACAGCCTCATCCAGGAGCCCGGCAAGTGACAGCTCCAGGCGGCTCCTGGCCAGAAGCAGCAAAGAATCCCAGCCTTGTCCTTGTGAGCACAGAACCGAGCAAGGATCCTCAGATGGCACCTCGCACAGCTTGTCCTGGACCTCGTCTTCCAAGCACCGGTGGCTGCCACCCGGCCCGGCTGCCCTGGACTTTGTGTCGTTCTGTTTAGTTCGCTTTGTTTTGGTTTGTTCTGGTTTGTTTTCTGGGGGAGGTCAGGGTTTGGCTTTGTCCGGTTTGGGTTGCAGGGGGACTGGGGTAGAGTTCTGGGGTTGGCTGTTTTTTTAGGGAGGTTTGGGATTTTGGGCGGTTTGGGCTTTTTGGGGTGGGTTTTATCAGGGAGCTGGGTTTGGGGGTTGGGTGTAGGTTTTGTGTTTCGTTTTTTTGTTGTTTTGTTTTCTTTGTTTTGTTTTGTTTCTGGGTTTGGAGGCTCCCAAGTGTCTCCTGACCTGCTGGATTCAGGAACACAAGAGGAACAGGGACCTTCTTGTGAGAAAAGCCTCAACAGGGAAGAACTGATGGCGGGGGGCAGGTCCAGGGTGGTGCCTCTTCTCCACTGTCCCCCTGCTCGAGTGCCTTCAGTTGCCACCTGGGCTGTGCTGGAGGAAATACTTGAATTTTCCTACTCTGGTGCTTTTCCGAGACTCGCCTTGGATATACAGCTCCTTCCCAAGAAGGGCAGAGGACACGTGGGAGCCCAGCCGGGCGATGCCTCCTGTGCCTCCATCTCATGTGGATTTGTCTGGGGTTCCTTGCTTCTCTGTGCCCTCCCGAATGCACAAACAATGCAAACCAACAGAGCTGTAAATATGGACAAAGTTAGAGAGGAGCAAAGTCTGTTGTACAGTTGTTAATAGTGATAAGATTTGACCTTTTTTCTTGTTGCTCCCGTTTGGGTTTTTAACTTATTTTCATGAATTTGTTGTTTTGGTTTGGTTTTTTTTTAAGAGTTCTAGCCGGTGGGCAAAGTTATTTATTTATTTATAATTCCCATGGGTTTCCAACCCGCGCCTTGCTCCTGCAGCTGCTGATCCCCTGCTTTTCCATTTGGGTCTTCCCTCCGTGTGCGTCCTGTGTCTGCCCCCAGGTCCGTAGTGTTCCTGTCAGCAGCCTGGCGGAGGTGTGGAGCGGCTGCCTGCTCCCAGCTCCCTGTGCCCACGGGCAGGTTCTCAGCCTGGCACAGGGACCGCACACATGGCCTGGAGGAAAGGAAACCTCTCGTTTCACCCGTTTCTCCCTGATGGGGAGTTCTCTGCCCTTTGGTAGGAGAGGATAAGGACATCACCGGGGATTTTTATGAGGAAAACCCCCCACTTAATCATACAATCAATAGAATCAACTGGGTTGGAAAAGACCTTTTAAGTTCATCAAGTCCAACGGTTTCCCATGACTGCCAAGGCCACCACTCAGTCACCAAGGGCCTTGTTTATGTGGTTTGTGAGCACTTCAGTTCACTGTTGAACACTTGGTTCACTGTTTCCCTCAGGAGCAGGATGGCCACAAGTCCCCACAGCCAAGGGGTGCCCGTGCCGGTGGTCCCCATCCCAGGGTTGCTGGCCACCCAGTATCAGAGTTTCTCCTCAGGATGAGAGGAACGGCATTGCCCTGGGCACCGGCAGGGCCCCACGTCACCTGGGGAGTTTGTGAGGTTTTACAGCTGACGTTTGGTTTTTCACAGTTTATCCCCGTTTATTGCGGGGTGCCCATTTGTGCCTCACAGCTTGCCCACATTGGCAGCTCCTCGCTCACCCGGGTTGCTGCTATGAGAGGACATTCCAGCATCGGGGCTCGGCTGGGGACTGGAAATGACCCCTAAGAGTGTTGAACCGCTGAGGGTGATGAGCAGATAGACTGCCCAACTCATTCAAGTTGTACAGTAGGTATGCTTTATTGAGCGCTGAGGTGCATGGGGACAACTCCTTCAAAGCATCAAAGCATGCACACCTCACTGTTGTTTCCCTCTACATTTATTCTCTAAAGTCATACATATTCGTAAGGTTACACAATACATCTATCCATATTCATATCCTAGCCCTGCTTCGTATTATAATGAACTATTATTATAAGGTCCTCTGCGCCTGCGCAGTGCCCCTTCTGGTCATGGGTAGGGGTCTCGAGATGAAGTAAATGAGTCTTCCTCCTCTGAATTGGGCTCTTCAAGATGAAGTCAATGAGTCTTCCGCTTCTTCAACTTTTCACCTTTTCATCTTCACGCGTGCTCTCAGGGGCTGGTCGGTGTCCAGGCCATAAGCTCTCATAAGCTTCTTCCCCTTATCAATAGGACCAGGCCCCCTCATCAATAATAGATAATAGGAGTCTTCCTCTTTTCACCTTTTCATTTTCACCCGTGCCCTCAGGCGCTGGTCGGTGTCTGCTTCTCCCCTCATCAATAGCAGGCACGATAGGTATTTACAACAGACAATACTTTTGTTTAGGAAAGCCAGTTTCTCTACCCCCTTGTACAGCCCCTGTGTACTGCCCCTGTACACCGGTTACCCCTGTATCAAGCGGACCGCGACAGCCGCGGCTGCGGGCGGAGGCACCCGGCGGCCCGCCCCGCCCCGCGCTTCCGCCCCTCGGTGCGCACGGCTCTGCCCAGCGGCGCCCCCCACCCTATCCGATGGTTTCGCCCAGGTGGTTGCTGGGCGTGTCCCCCGTTCTCCCCCGCAGCGGGAATGGTCTTTCCCGTTCCCCGGGGCTCACGGGCGCTGTTAAACTCTTCCCCGGTGTTACCCCGGGGCGCTGTTTAACTCTTCCCGCCCTTCACGGTTCCTCTGCCCCTTTCCTCTCCCAGGCGCGGCCGCCTCAGCGCCGCTTTCCATTCTCCTCAGTGCCAGTGGTTTGCTCCACTCTCCCTCCGCACGGGACAAGATGGCTCCTCCCTCCCTGATGGACTCTCCCGCCTCACACAGCCTCCCCGCCAGCCTTGCAGACCCCGCCCCCTCAGAGACGTCACTCCCCCTCCCTCTCACGATTGGCCTCTCCTCAACGCCTTGCCCGAAGCGGCCAATGGCGGCGCTCTCTCCTCCCGGACCCAAGATGGCGCCGCCGGGGGCTGAGGGCGGGCGGCGCTGAGGCGGCCTGCGGGAGGCCGCCACCTTCCTCCGCGCTCTGCCGCTGCGCCGCGGGGCCGGCCGGCCGGTGGGCTCGCTCGCTCGCTGGCTGGCCGGCCGGGCCCGCCCTTCCCTTCCGCCATGGCGGCCGACAGCGGCAGGCAGTTCTGGAAGCGGAGCGCCAAGCTGCCGGGCAGGTGAGCGCGGACACCCGGCCCGGCCGGTTCCGCCCCGGGAAGGGGCGCAGGGGCCCGGCTGCGGGGCGTTGGGTGGGGGAGCGGGAGCGGGAGCAGCCCCTCTGCCTTGGGAAGTGGCTGTCAGGGGCTCTGTTACCCCGGCAAGGGGGGTCACAGGGGTGTCACCCTGCTGTGGGGCAGGGGACCTCGACTTTCCCCCTGTAACGGGGCCGATACCAGCCCTGCACACATACACCCCCTCCCCCAGGCTATGGGGGAGAGTATTGCTGCTGGCAGAAGTCCCCCTGTATTAGGGAACAAGGGTAGCTTCATATTGCCCCTCATGTGTAAGGGGCTGTGGGGACCCCTGCGTGCACCCCCACCCCGCCATGAGGTGGCCTCGGGCCGGGTTGTACCTTCCTCATTTCCACAGGTATTGAAGGAATCACGTCCCTTCCTGAAGCCCTTAGAGGTGTCACCTTGGGTGACAGCAGCTCTGTCCCAGAAAGATGCCTCTGCCAATGCACATGTCCCTCCCGTAACCTCTCCTATGCAGTGTCGCTCCTGGTCCACCTCTGATCAGCACTGGGGACTGTGAGGCCTCTTTTTGTGTGCCCCCTCCTGCTTCGGTTCCTTTGGTTGTGATGTTCTGCTTCCTGTCAAGGCACCTGCACTCCCCCAGGGATGGGAGAAATAAGTGAAACGTCCGATTCAGGTGATGTTTAGGAAGAAGAGGCTGGTGGTGATGAAGGAGATTCTCCCTACAGTCTTAAGCAAGGCTGCCATAGGGAGAGGGCATCCAGCCCTCTGGGGAGGCTTTCACAAGCACTATTCCCTCATGTTTTCCTCTCGTTTGCCTTATGTGCACCCTGCCCTTCCCCTCCTGCCGTGTGGATGCAGTTTGAAATGCTTAGTTGGCTTTAAATCCTGCTGGGCAAGTTAAATTTCTCTTCCTGATGTGCTGTCATTCGGTTCTTTGTCACTGCACTGGCTGGCTCTCTCAGGTTGGTGGGCCAATCCAGGTCTGTGGCGAGCAAAGAGAAAGCAGCGAGCACTACGTGGTCCTCTTCTGCTCATGGGGGAAGAAAATGCCGTGCTCTTCCTGGGTGATTTGCCTTCCTGATTGCTCACATCCCTTACTCGGGGTCACAGCCGTGTTTCCAGCTCATAGTCTTGGACAGCAGCTCACTCCTGCAGTCAGTGACTTGGAGCTTTGGCTTGGAGAGCTCAAACCAGGTGAACCGGTCTGGGAGGCAGCTGGTCCTGCCTAGACAATAGACTGCAATGTCGAGTTTTTGGCAGAGTTCTCCCCTGTTCCTGGCTGGTTGGCTGTGTAGCAGATATCTTGCTGTTCAGGAGCCTTCTTACCACCTCTAAATAAATGCCCTGTGCATTCCTGGGATGATTACTGACAAATTTTGGGCAACACAGCAGCCAAAGATGGAGGTGGGACATGCTTGCATCCATAAGTGCTAGATGTAAAACTGCCTTTCTGTTTTATATAAGGTTTAAGAGATCTTCCCATACAGATTCTTGCCTCTCTTCTTTCTCTGCCCTAGACAAGCAGGCAGAGGGAGGCTTTGTCAAGATTTGGAAACTGTGTTAACTTCCTTTTCTATGCCACTTTGTACATTTGGTCACTTTGTTGTATTAGCTTTTAGTTGGTGCTTTTCCCCTGTAGATTTAGCATGGCAGAACCAGTACATGTCCTTTTACATTTTCAGTCCTGTCCTGTAGTTTTTGCGTTGGGAATTGTCACCCCAGTAGTTCTCTGGGGATGTGGTCCAGGTTGCTCTAGTGTGTTACCCTGTGTGATGGGTTGTTATTTCCTGCTGTTTAGAGAGGCAGTCAACCTGGCTCCAGTGAGATGCATTTAAATGCTGTTTTAAAAAGGGGGAAACAGACTTGACTAGGAGTAAATCTGGTCTGTGCCTGAAGTGGCACTTGAGGTTTCACAGATGTGCTTTCTGCTGCAGTGTCAACAACCGACACCCTGTGATGATCTCCTTGTGAGTAGCATAATGCAGGTACCACAAGCATTGTACAAGCACTGACTATATGGGTAAGAAGAAATGCCTGTCCCAAAGAGTTTCAAATGAGACAGGGCAGAGGGCCCATCCACACACCATCAGCTCCTGACCCAGTGGTGTGTGTGCTGAGGGGTAATGCCTGCCCTTCCCTGAGCTTTCTGTCCATGCAGAAGTCTGGCAAAACCAACTTCAGACAGGGAGTTAAGCTTGGAGACAACAGATTCATCTAGCCAAGCTGCATCAGGGGAAAGCAGGCAATAGTAAATGAAGTCAGTGAGCATCACTTGGTGATATCGCTCCCCTGCCTCGATGTTCTCAGTAGGTTGTGCTCATGTGGAGCTGTAGGATCTGCTGGGAGTCAGCTACAGGGATGTGAGCTGAAGGGGTGGGCTCAGTCATCGAGGGTACCACAGATACCCCAGCACAAACTTGCTGTCTGGCATCTCTCTGCACTTGTGCTCATGTATCTTAAAGACCTGTTGCACGCTTCATTTGCACTCCTCCTGTCCAGCCTGTTACACCCTCTGCATGGGTGAATCTGGCAGAGAACTGGCAGAGATGGGACAAACACGGGGAGAACCTGCTTCATGCAGCAGTTCAAACTTATCACTGCAACCCTGGTTCTGTAGCCTGCTGGAAACCAGACTGTCCCCTTCAGCGCCTTGTGTGTGAACACAGGCCGATGGGCTGTGCAATTAGATCAGCTCAGGGTGCTTTGTCTGGGGGAGCTTGCATTCAAGCTCTTTAAAATGAGGTGCCCGGGAGGTGGGACCGTCTCTGTAGCCATTAGCCAGCGGATTGCTTCAGAGTGCGAGGAAGGAGTTTCTTCACCCCGAGCTGCTGCCACATCCCCTCCTCTATCTCCAACACATCTCACACGTTTGGCTTGTGGAGCTCAGGCTTTCGCACGTGAGTTGGAAGTGGTCACCCATTGTCAGCACAGAAAGGAGCAGCGCTATGGCTGCTGTCACAAGACAGTGCGAGATTGGAGACTGCTGATTCCTCTCCTGCAAGGAGCTGCCATGAGTCACTGGGAAGCAGCACTGACTTGGAGAGCTTGTTTTTCTTACTCCTGATAATCTGCTTGCTGTGCCCACCCACGGGGGTGCCTCTGCTTAATAGCTGTCCTGACTTCTGGATGCTTAATTAGTCGGCAAACTCCTTCCTAGGCTTGATGGCTGGTGGGGAAACACAGCGAGCCTTTTTAGTGCTTCCAGCCACGGGGGGTGGCTGCTGCAGGAGAGAGGCCACCCCTCACCGGGCTTCACCACCAGGATCTCTCTGTGCTGTGGTTGTTTCTAGCCTCTGCCCATGATCTCTGTGTCTCTCCCCAGCCAGCTGGGCCTGTTTCTGCCACCTCCCTAGCATCAACTGGTTCCCGATATGCTTTCCAGCTGCACCAGGCTGCTGTCCCCCTCCTGCATGGCTGGGCTCTGCTTGTTTTACTACTGGGCACCATCTGCACCTCCTGGAAACCAGGCCAGCTCTGTTGACCCAAGAGGAGCCTGTTTGCTGTGTGCCAACTCTGAATGGGCCCTTGTCTCTGCTGTGGGATGTGGGACTGTGCTGTGTACCAGGGATGGGGAGGACTGTGGATAGTTACCCAAATTGAATTGATAACTCAGGATCCCTGTTTCACATGCAGAGCTTGTAAAGCTAGTGATGAACACTCCTCTATTAGCTCCTCTCCAAGGTGATGCTCCTCGTGCAGTGCCTGCAGCCCTTGGGCTCCCTGTCCCACCAGTCCCACTCCACAAGGAGCAGAGCTGAGGGACTGGGATGTGGTGGCTCATATCAGGCCGCATAGGAAGTGGTTGATTAAACTGGGATTTGGACCTGTGTCAAACCATTTGCTGTACCAGATGCTGCTTCACCATAGCACTGGCTATGAGCCTGAGAGCCAGCATGGGGTTCAAACCCTCAGGTGCATCGTGGAGGAGCACCAATGTGCTCCACCAGTGTGCAACACCAGGTCTGAAGTCCTTCCTTGTCCTGCAGGGCTTGGAAGGGTGAATTCCACATCCTAGAAATCCCCTTGTTAGAAAGGAGAATGAACCTCAGTGTGTAAGGCAGCAGGACAGAGACACATGGTCACTCAGAGTGAACCAGTGGTGCAGAAAAGAGCAGATCACAGGCTGGAGAGAGGCTGAGAGTTTAAACAAAGCTTCTCTTTGCTGCTGCAGAGAGCAAATCTTCAGCTGAATGTGGCTCTTTGGTGTTAAAACTTCGCAGGTAGAAGCTGCTTTTGGTCTCTGTTCAGTTCCTGACAGCCGGCAAGAAGTGTGACCCCAGTCTGGGGTGGGGAGGTTATTCGTGGCTTTTTGCACCGTCTTCTATTTCTTTCTTTCTTTCTCCTTCCTGCAGCATTCAACCTGTGTATGGAGCACAGCATCCTCCTTTGGATCCCCGTCTCACCAAGAAGTAAGTGCTTAGCTCCTGGAGATGCAGGCCGCAAGACTCTGCAGGTTTTTGGCTCAGTCCTGCAGTAGGTGGATGTCTTCAGCCTCCCCTGACGCTGTGATACTCCAGTGGAGAAGGACAGCAGTGGGGTGCGGCGCTCTGTTGACCTCTGAAGAAGTTTACAGGGAAAGCTTATCTGGTGATGCCCTTTATGGCCAGAAACCCAGCCACACCAAAGGAGACAGGTGTAGTTTTTAGCAGTGGTGTCTGAACCCTCTGCTCCCCTTTGGAGACAGAAGAATTCAGGGAAGGGATGGCAGTAAAGCTGCCTGGCTGCTGAGAGGCTGGAGAGCCACAGCGCGTCTCCCAGCAAGAAAAGGCAGAGCTGATGTGAGCCTCTTCCTTGTGCCTATCTTGTGCTGGATAGAGGTGAAGGTTTGCCCTTTCTGTGACACTACAGACACTGGACTTTGACTCCTGTAGCTTAAGGATAAATGCAAAGGCTCCACCTGTGCTTGAGAAGAGAACCAGGCTGGTTGGTGTGCCGGGAGCAGTCGCAGCTGTATCAGGAGTGTCCACGGGCGCAAAACAGCTTTGTCTGACCTGTGCCATGCCTCTCCCCAGGTTGCAAGTCCCTTTTTTGGGTGCTAATCTACCTGTTTTGTGTAGAGTGGAGAAAGTGGAGCTGCAGGAGCTGTAGGTGTCTCCCCTTTGCCCTGCTGGGCTGGGAAGCCTGGCACCTGTCCAGCTGCCAGCTGTGGACTGTGTGCCCTGCCATCGTGTCAGGTTCTGCTTCGTGGCAGTGAACAGCCCAGAGAGGCTTAACATATTCCTTGGGTTTGGGAGGAGGAACAGAAGAATTGGGAAAAGGGACTGACTGATTCAAGTGAGGGCATAGGGAAGGAAAGAAGATGGACTGATCTAATAGCATGGCTCTGATAGTGGTTTTCTCTGGTTCCCAGTTTCATCAAGGACCGCTCCAAGGCTAATGCACTGCCTATGAAAAGCAAGAAGGCCTCCAGCTTCCATGAGTTTGCCCGCAATACCAGTGATGCCTGGGACATTGGTGATGATGAAGATGAGGACTTCTCTTCCTCCTCTTCCTCTTTCCAGACTCTGAACTCTAAAGTGGCCAAGGCCACGGCAGTACAGGTACTGGAGAACCACAGCAAGCTGCGGGCAAAACCTGAGCGGGCCCAGTCTGCTCTCGGTGACATGCCCACCAACTGCAAGGTAATCAAGTCCAGCAGTGAGGCCCAGCTCTCCAGGACATCTGGTAAGAGCCATCTTCTGAGCAGCTTACTGCTCCAGTGTTCTAATTCACTGCCAAACTCAGCTGCTTGCTGCTCCTCACATGGTATGCGTGAGAGGCTGTGGCCCAACCCATAAGCTCAACAGGGGCTTTCACCTCTTTGTAGTATCCTATACTCCAAGGAGCCAGTTTTGGAGGCCTGGCCTTAATGCTTGTGTCCTCTGCTGCTCAGTACCTGCATACAGGCATGTTTGTCCCAAAGCATCCAGTGTTCTGTGTGCTAAGGGATTTTGGAGGTCTGTTAAATTCTTGCTCAGGGTCTGCTTCCTTGGTGGCCCAGCATGCTGCTCTTAGTAAAGGTCTGGGTGAGGTCCTGTTGACCTCAAGCCCATCCAGCTTGGGCAGGGAGCTTGGCAGCGTCAGCCGCTGCTCACTCTGCTTCATCACACTGTGGCAGTAACTCAGCAGGTCCTTGCTGCCAGCAGGTGGCATTGGCAGCCCATTGCCTGCTTTCTATGCAAGCAATTAGCTTGATCACTAGATCAGTGGTGGAGGTGGTTTCTTCTGAGACTGCCACAGCTCCTTCTGCCTGTCTCCTGTGTCATGCTTCCCCTGTGAAGAGGGAAGTCTGATCCACTGGCAGCCAGGTGTCTGAGTGCAGGAGGAAGGAAGGGAAAGATGGAAGAGCCGTAACAAATGCCTGTGAACCAGCTGATCCATCAGAGTGGGCCAAGTGATGCTCTGTTGGCTGGGGTGAAATCTGCAGTGGCAGGTCCCTGAGTGAGGTAAGTTTGGAGAGGTGCTGTCTCCTTCCCCACCTCACTGCAGCATATGCTTCTTGCAGAGGAGGCCTGTGTGAGGACCCCCCTTCAGAAGCAGCAGTCCCTTCCCCTTCGGCCTGTCATTCCACTTGTTGCCCGAATCTCTGACCAAAATGCTTCGGGTGCTCCCCCCATGACAGTGAGGGAGAAAACCCGCCTGGAAAAGTTTCGGCAGCTCCTTTCCAGCCACAACACAGACCTGGGTGAGTGCGGCAAAATGGGGTGCCTGTGGGTGAGGTGAGAAGGGGGCTGCTGCCTGCTTCAGGTTGTAATCAGGTCTGCTCTGGGGTGGAAAAAATTATTCTCTGCAGTTGCAACAAGTGGAGTGGAGGCACAAACTGCTCTTTTGGCAGATGGTAACATCCTCCGCCAGCTCCTTGTGTGTTCCCAATCTTCCTTCATCTCACAAATGATGGTTGGGATCACTGGGGGC
>JBCJKH010048473.1:0-26478 GCA_039877255.1 Loriculus beryllinus
CAGCACCGAGCAGCCCACCCGGGGATCATCAGTCCCTGCGCGCCCAAGGACCTCCGTCCCACAGACCAAGGCCAGCCCACGCTGGAGCCCGCGGACCCCAGCCCAACCTTCCCGGGGTCCCCAGCCCCACTGAGCCCAGCCCACCGAGGGCCTCCAGCGCTGCTGGCTGACCCCAACCTGCCCGGGATTTCAGCCCTCCCGATTCACCCCGCTTGCGGCCCCAGCCCCGCCGGCCGCAGCCCATGCCCGGGGCTCCCGCCCCCCGTCCTGGGGCACCGCCGCCCACCTGCCTCCCCCTGCCCTACCGACCCCCGCCCTCCCGCAGCCCCCCGCTCCCTGGCCCCACTCACGGCGCGCCGGGGCAAGCGGCTCCCGCCGACAGCGGCGGACAAAGCGGAGAGGCGGTACGCCGCCGCCTCCCGCCGAACAAAGGGGCCCGGGGCCGCCCCGCCCCGCGCCCGCCCGCCGGTGCGCACCGACCGCCCCGCACCGACCGGCCCCGGCCCCGGCCCCGGCCCCGGCCCCGTGGGTGACTTAGCCGCCGGGCGGGACGTTGCCGCTCCCAGTGCCGTCCCCGCCCGTGGTTCGGGCTGTAGAGGAGCCGGCCCCGGCCGAAACTCGGCGTCTGTCGGCGACATCAACCGCAACAAACCGCGCTTTCCAGGCAGCCGCCGAAATGCCTTCGCCGCCCGCGGTGCCGGGCTCCCCAGCCCCGGCGGTCCAGTCCGTGCCCGGCGGGCCGGCGTTCCCCCGCCACCTTTTGCTCCCGGGGAGCTCGCTGGCTCCCTGGCTGCCGGTCCCGACGAGCGCGGAGCTGAGGCTTCCAGCTCTCTGGAGTGAAACGCTCTAAACCGTTAGCGCGGACGCAGGCTCCGGGCCCTGGCTCAGCCCACGGGGTGTTCAGGCATGAGCAACACCTTCCGAAGGAGCACCGGTGAGTCTGGCCCCGGGGGAGCGCAGGGATCCTGCGCTCCTGCCCACTAACCCCCTGTTCTCGTAACACCAAATTCTTCCAATGAAGAGAGACGGTGGAAGAGGGAAAGACCTGCTGACACCATAGGAGAGGTGGCCCCAGACAGAATACAAACATGGAACAAAATGTGCCTATGTGGTGGGAATGTGCTTCAAATCTTTCAAAGCCTGTGCTGCACCTCGTGTCCCCTGGCCAAGGCCCTGCAGCAGGAGCAGGCTGAGCACCCGGCACCTGCAGATGTGCCCTTAGAGAGATACCCCTGCTCATCCTGTGCAATAGCACTGCTCTCTCAGGGCAGTGGTGGCTTTGAGTCACCATCCTGAAGCCGTGGGCTGTCCCTCCCTCTGCCAGGGGAGGCCACTCACTTTCTGCACTGCTAAAATTGGCTCTGGGGTATTTTGTCAGGGCTGCTTCCCTAGTGCCAACCACAGCCATGACATGCTGGGCAGAGCACCCTGTCCTTGTACCATGGTGCGGGGACAGGGGAGGGACACTGGGCTGCCTTGTGCAACTCTGATAGTCAGGGGGAAGCTGGTTTCTGCATAGGCTCGAGAAATGCTGCTTCTCCCCACAGACACATGCTCTGTCCTGCAGAAGGGTTTCCACCAGCAGGCACTGGTGGGTGCAGCACCTCCACCCTAGCACTGGGGGCTGGCTGCAAGAGGAATGAGGCAGGGTGGTTGCGCAAGGAGAGGGGTGGGAAGTGCAGCTGCCACATCCACTGTGGGGTTTGGTTATTCTGGGCCCACTGAGTATCAGCAGCCCTGCAGCGTCCCCAGGTCAGCAAGAGTCACCATGGTGCTGCCGCAGTGCCTGCACAGCTAGGGCACAAGCTCGGTGTTCACACACAGTACGGCGCAGTGCACCCTTGAGGACACTCTCCGTCCCAGGCCAGGAGCAACCGGAGGAGGTGGATGCAGGGAGACAGCAAGCCAAGCACAGAAACTCAAGCTTTTGGAAGGATGCAGTGAAGTGTTCAGGGCCAGGGAGGGAACCTGGGGCCGCAGCCAGGTGGCACCTGTAGCGTGGCATGGAGAGCTGGGAGCAGAGCAGGGAGCTGCCAGCACGAGGGCTAAGTACCGGTGGGCAGGAGCAGGCAAGCCAGACACAGCCTGTGCTGAATCTCCTGGTCTTGCCAGGCATTAAAGCAGCTTCAGGTTTTCTTTCCCTACAGTCACCATTAGTTTTCAAGGAATCCCAGGTCTTACCTCCAGCCTGGCTGAGCAGTTTGCCAGGGATTAGGGACCTACATGAAGCTTTGACTCTGGTGCTCAGCATGTGAAGAACAAGCCCCTGTAGCATTGGCCTCATGTTAAACAGTGGAGTGTGACCCGCTGAGGCACTGCAAAACGAGGCCGTTGCACCCAGAACAAAGCTGCTTCTTGGGCTCGGGCTAGGTACCACTGCTGCAGCAGCAGCAGTTTTACTCCTGTGCTGTGAGGCAGAGCGTGGCTGGGGAGGCCAGGCCCAGAGACTGATGTTGGACACCCTTTGGACAGGCGTTACTGTCCTTGCCTGCATCCAGCCATTCACATCAGGTTCCTCCCATTTCCCCTGCAGTGGTGCCCTGGGTATTCCCGGGCTCTATCCTCATCTTGGAACACCCAAGCACCTGCATTAATCTTCCAGCCTGTGACAGAGGGCAAACCCACAGCATCCAGGAAAGAAAGGCGGTGGGTGAAAGGTGTTGCCCACCTTCATCCCACATCAGCTGTCACTGACAGAGTCTGAGCTCATCTTGGCAGGAAGAATGTGCAAGACCAGCAGCCTTGCGGGGTCCAGCTCAGAGACGAGCATTGCAGAGGAAATGGGATCATCACCAACCACAAAAATTGGGATCAGCCCCAAGCCACAAAGTCTGTGAGGCAAAGCTCAGAGTGAAGCAAGTGTGTGTGGAATGACAGTGTGGCTGCACAGCCTGGCAAGAGTGAGGGGAGCCAGTAAACAAGGAGACAGTGGCTGAGGGGGAGCCTAAGTGCAGGGATAAAGGGAACATCCACTTCTGGGGCAACTGGTACAGCTCAGGCTTGACATTGCAGGAGCTCCCACAAGCAGCCTTTCCTCATTGCTCAGCCACAGTGCTGTGACATAGACACCCTCTGAGACTCCACCACTGGACCCTGCCTCGGCTGCCAGACGCAGCGTGACAGGGAGGGCACAGGACCCAGGCTGGCTGTTGATAGCAGCCTCAGTTCCTGCTCTGATCGATCGGGCAGGACGGGCTGGGCCTGGCTATGACTACCTCTGCTTCCGGGGACAGTGGCAGATGGCAGAGCTAGGCACCCAAAAGCATGTTTGCTGTGGAGTGGCATGGAAAAGGGGCGAGAAAGCCATCTCCACCCTCCCCAGGCAGGGCCACAGACGGGCAGCGCTGTGGGAAGCACACTTTCTCAGGAGCAAACATGGTCTTTCTAGATTAAACAACTCATCTGGTACTAGGACACGGAGCAGACAGCTCTATTAGGGACTGTTTGTCCTGATACAAAGCTCCGTAACTAGCTTAATAACCTCCTGATAGCAGGCAGAGGCATGTTCCATGGTAGGAGCACAAAGGGCAATGACCATCTCCTATACCACAGGCTGAGACAGCTTCCAAAAAAAGTCCCTTTCCCTACGCCCCTCTTCCCCCTTGCTTGGTTATGCAGCACAGTGAGGGGTACCTGACACCCTCCTGCTCAGGTGAGTCTCCTTCCCAGTGCCTGGGTGCTGACCTGCCAGCACCCCAGTACCTAGGGAGGCACTTGAGCCCAGTCTGCACTGGCTGTTCTTCCCCCCTGCCAGCCAAGCTGGAGGGCAGCCCACAGGGAAGGGGTTTGCGCTGCCCTGGGCCCTTGCTCTGTAAGCTGGGTAAGGAGCATTGGCACCTGCAGGAGGGAGGAAGTGGGCCAGGCAGGTCCATGAGCTGCAGGAAACATGTGCCCTTTGCTGCTACTTCTCAAGTCCCCTGGAGATGAGGCCAGCAGGGATATTCTGCTACAGTAAATGACCAGTCCCTCCAGTTACACAGTTTGATTAGAAACAAGGCTTTGTTTGTTAGATATAGTGCAAGGGGGCAGACAGCTAACCCACAAGCTGTGTATGCTCAAGGCAGTATTGCTTTAGAAGTCAGGGGAAGAGAGTAGGAAGCACTGAAATAGCCAGACTCATGACTGAGTAACTCATAATTTTTATTGATGAGTTCAACAGCAAAATAAGGCAAGGCTAGAATGTGCCTGTCAAAAAGTGGTGGTAACTTCCATGGCTGGGCTTAAGCCTGTGGCCTGTCTCCGTAGCCCTATGACTACCCGAGGCCTGGGTTGTCCTCCAGCTACACACACTTCAATTGGAGCCTGCTCCAGGCAGACGCAGGCAGGGAAACTGACATTCAGACCAGCCTTGCTCTGAAACAGCAGTACAGCTCTGGAGCCAAGTGCAGCCGGAAAATGAGGAGGAAAATCCAGAGCAGAGCTGGAGAACTGCATATGTAAACTGTGACAAGCAAAAGACATTTGCAGCTGGTTCAACAGATGTCACAGCTTTCTGCAAACCCCAGTTCTCCACACAGCCCCTGTTCTTGCACAGCCATGGGTTGGGGCTGCCTGGAGTGTGTTTGAGAAGCCCTTGAACACACCCAGCTGATGCAATGAAGCCAGATATGAGGTCATCTACTACAAGGAGCCCCACAGCAGTGTCCATGATCATACAGCAACCACAAAGGGGTTAAACTGGTAACAACCAGGAAAAAAACCCTAAGGAAAAACAAAGCAAGTGTTTCATGAAGAGGCAGGAGAGGGGTTGTAGCAGCACTGTGTGAGCTTTCTTGTCAGGGAAGTAGCTAGAGGAATGCAGAAAAGCAGGGAGCTGTTAACGGGACCAAGAGACTAGCACTGAGCTGAGAGCACAGACCTGCAGACATGGCAAGGAGCAGAAGCAAGTAAGTAATCCCTTCTGCAGTAAAACCAGTGAAGAGCTATGGACAGGCACACAGCTTAAAGCTTTGGTTCCGGCAGTCCACACTTTGTTAGGCTCCTGAACACACAACCAGGCACCGGTGTGGCAGAATAAAGGTGCAGCTCTGCTAAGATGGGAAAAGTAAGGTCCAGGGATGGGCTTTCTCAGAAGAGACATCAACAAAGCTGGTCCAGTAACTCCAGTTTTGACGCTTGCCTTTGTGAAAAATGCAGCTACAGCTGGAGATAGAACTTAGACAAGCTCCTTAAATGGCAAGATGAAGACAAAAAAATCTTACTGGTCTTTACAGGCTCAGCTCTCTCAAGCTCCTTTCCTGGCCAACATGCTAGGTGCCGGCCATGCATCCACTGAGCTCACTCCCACTTGTGATCTGAGATTGCTCCAAAGGAATAGAGAGCAGCAGCCATATGCCCATTTAGGAAGAGGGGAGAAAGTGGAATGCATTATGACATCTGCCTTGAGACAGTACAGTTCGTGTCAATCAAGTCTATAGAAGGCTAGATAAAAATATCAGCCAGTGCAGGCCTTCAGCAACTCAACTGCTTCTGGAAATGACAGGAGAAAGTCTAATAGTACAGCAATTCCAAGAAAGCATCCAACAGTGTATACTTTAGACCATTGGAAACTACGGAAACTGAACTTGCCACTCTTCTAAGGCTATGAGGTTGGCATAGCTGAGTTTGAGCAGGGAGGGAAACTTTATCTCATCTGTCCAGCAGAGTCTGGAGCAGTCCCTGGAGCAGCTGCAGGAACCAGTCACTGCTGTTTTCTAGATGACAGAAACTGAAGCCACAAATGCCAGCTTTGGGTAGGTAGAAAGTCTGGATATTGTAGAGACTGTTGCAAAGAGCTGCAGCATCCGAAGAAAACAGGCATGAGGTCACTGATGATGAATAAGTCTTTAAAGAAATCAAGTTCACTTCAGCATAAAATAGAGGTTTTGTCACTAAGAATTCAGTGGTCAGAAAACTTGCTCTGAAACTGTGGACTGAACATTCTCAACAACACAGAAGTCACAAGCAGGAAAGGTCACTGCTTGGTGTGTCATATCCCACCTGGCAGCACCTTAATGCACATTCATCCCCACAGACAGCTTCAACTGTAGCAAAACCCCACAGACAGTATCTCCAGTATTTCTCACTGTGGAGGGTGCAGATGAGCCTGTGACAGCAAGCCCAGGCAAGGCAGCATTTTCTGAGCTGCACTTAACTCTCTGCAGGAGAGGCTGAGACAAGGCAAAGCCTGGTACAGGGAAGAACCATGGGGTAGGTACTCCCACTTCCACAGCCACAACTCCTGTGAGAGGCATGCCTCTGAGGGCCAGCAAACAATTTGCTGCAGCTGGAAGCCCACCAGATGCTTACCTGAGGCCAGCTGTCACAGGAGAGCACAACCAGTGCCTGCTGTCAGCCTAACTCTGTTTGGGCTTTGTTCCTTGGTTTGTTGCTTGTTTGGGAGCCAGGCAGGTAGAAGAGATTAGTCTAACAGCCCAAAAGCACTCACCTGGAACAGGAGGGATAGGATGGCTTGAACGCTGCAAGAGGCTGGGGAACCCTTGAGGCTGCTGCAAAGCAGCAAGACCTTACAAAGACATTACAGCAGTGCAAGAGGATGAAACAAGGAAAATGTGACAATTCAATAAATATAAGCTTTTATTAAGATAGAAAATAGTAAAACTCATGTTAAAATAGACTCCTGCTTTTGGACTGCTCAGAAAAGCCTAAGCCTCACTTTTACCTGCCAGTGCCCACCCAGGGTCCTGACCCCTGAGCAACGAGCAACACACTTCTGTGCTAACAGCCTCATAGCTCCCTCCTCCCCAGTGACAGTGAAAAACTACAGTAGCAAATGGAGCTACTGGCAGGCAGGCAGGTAACGACTCTCTGTGGGGTTATTAGGACAACATGGCTCATGCCCTTGTGCAATCAAGGATCTTGTTTGAAGCCAGCAGTTTTAGGGAAGCAGTGGACAAGGGGGGTGGGAGTGGGCAGAAGGAAAAAAAAAATACCAGCAGCAGGTAATGGCAGCTGTTCCAAGACAGCTAGGAAGGCAGCAAATAAACCTGCTAAAAAGGCCACAGGCCCCAACTGCCTCTGGCCTGCTCTTTGCCAAATACCACTGCATGTCCCACTGAACATGCTCTGGCCTTGCTTCCCTCTTCCTTCAGTGACACACCATATGACCCTGAAGGAGACTAGCAGACACTGCCAAGTTAAAACTCTGTGTAGCTTATGAAGTATTATAGGGAACACCCTCCACCTCTTCCTTCCATGGCCAGCCCAGTGCGAGTGAGTGACTGTGCAGTCTGGACCATCATGTGCTCCCCTTCTCCTCACCAGAAAGGGCCAGGGGCAAGGGTAAAGTAGAAAGCAGAGGCCACAGGACAGCAAAGTCAGATGGGAGACACTTGTGCACCATTTCCAGCACAGCAGTGCTCTGGACTCCCAAGTCTTGCCTGCCTACAGCAAGCAAGCTCACTCCAGTCCCTCACACACAGCCTTCTGCAGCTCAATCGAGAACATCTCTTCCCAGGGCCCGCGGATCCACTCCACCAGGTCTGCCAGCAGCTCAGGGCACTCTGTGCGGATGTGCCAAGTGCTCTCCACCTTCAGCACCTGGGAGAGATGAATAAGAGGGGGAAGAATGAGCAAGGCCTAGCCTGAAAGGCACTCATCAGCCCTGAGCTGCTACTCCCCAGTGCAGCTGCCAGCTCCTCCCAAAGTGACATTCTCCATCTCTGCCACCAGCCATTGAAATGTCCCTGCATGACTTCTGTACACAGCAGTTCGCTGTGCTCCCCTGCCTCTGTGGCGCAAGGCCCTAGGTCAGGATGGACGATAACAGCCCCAAGTTACTTTTGGCAGGAACAGGACTGGAGCACAATCCAGCCCCCAGCATCTTGTGTGTCCCATGATCCCCTCCCAGTTACCTCATCGTAAAGCATCAGCTTGATGTCACAAGGACAGAGACGATAGGTTATGACATTGCTAATACTGCTGATAGGCTGCTTCTCCTTCAACTGAATGTTGCTCCTAGGAGATGTTTCTGCCCTGTGGTCTCCATCCAAGCAGGGCTGCACCTGCCACTGGTGATTCTCCTCCAGCAGAAACAGCATGCTTCGGGTGCTCAGCAGAGTCACAGGGAAAGCAGATGCCCCTAAAAGGTTATGAGGGAATAGGAGATACTTTGCTGAGAGCCTGAGTCACCACAAAACCAGCTTTGCTTTCCATTCCTCCCCTAGGGAAATCCTTTTCAGCAATCATAACTGGGTGAACAGCCTTATCCAGCTTCCTGACTGAAGAGGGGGAGAAGGGTAGCTAAACGTGGCTGGGTTTGACCAGCTTATCCAAGTTGTTGCTTGGGCTTATCCAAGCTCACTGCAGGAGCATGCATGTGAAAGACTTATCACCCAGCAAGCCTTGTCCAGCCTATGTCCTCATGTAAGGCAGGGAAAGACACTTGAGTCTTTTGACCTCTTAAATGATACTTTATTACTCCTTAAAAGTCAGCAGTTCTAGGCAGCTAAAAGGCTGCCTTTTTTTGTCCTGAATTTGTCTGGCTGCAGATATGTGATGGCTGGAACAGAGAGCACACACATAAAATTTAATACCAAGTTGGGATGCATCATAAGTGTGACAGGAAGCAACACAGTTTTGTCAGGAGTATAAATATCCAGTTGATTTCAGTGGATGCAAATGAAGGCACTAGAACTGGGGAATAAGTCAGATGCACGCAAATAAGGAACCACTAGCAGAAATGGCTGAAGTCACAGGAGATCACAACCTGCTACAGCAATATGTTGCTTTTGTTATCACATCTCACTCTTGGGAATTAGTAGGAATATCAGAAATGGGACGTTTAACTAGTTCTGCCTATTTGGCAATGAGGCATCAGCTGGAACTGTATGCGGTTTTGGGCATTATACTCAAAAAAAGAAGAAAACAGTAGAGGAAGAAAAACACACTAAGCTCTTCCAAAGGCTCTTTGTTCAGCTTCAGGAGAGAAATAAACATACTTCCCACAGATTCCTTCTGTTTCTCATTCTCTGGTTCCTCCTCAATAGCCAATGGCAAACAAGGGTGCAAGAGCAGTAACAAACTGGTCAGAATGTGATTAACAGCTAGGCTTTTTTCAGTCTCCCAGGCTAAAAGGACACTGGAATTGTTCACTGAATGCTCAAATCCCAAGTTTAACACATCTAGCCCTCAGCAAGCCCTGGAACGGAACTTGATGGGCTCCAGCAGGCCGCTGCTGTCCTACTTCCTTGGGTTCTGGACATCTGCTTCTGTTTTTCCAAACAGAGAAGCCTTTCAGCTCCCCACACAAGCCAGCTGTGTGTATGACTCTTCAAGCTTTCCCTCAGCTGAGGGCAACAATCCAGCCCTTAGATAATCTCGAACATCTCAGAAGCTGTTCTGAGTTGTCACCAAACCTGGTGTGCAAGACCAGCTGCTCCCTAGAGCCAGGACTTCCACGCAGAAAAGGGCTGGGAGACTCATGAGATACGCAGGAAGAAGCATGCTGCCACTCTAACACACCACAACACTAAAAAGAGCCCTCGCCCTTGCTCCATCTTGCTGCTGGACCAATGCCCCAGCTCTTTTCCAACAGACTGTACACTAAAAAAAACCAAGCATGTAAGCAGACAGCACAAGGTGTGGGACACCTGAACACTGAGATCTCCTGTACCTTGGATCAGGTAGGCCAGCAGGTAGAAGAAACAAGTGTCATTTGCAGCTGCAGAATTTGTGGTCTTGGAGTCCAGCAGAGGCCTGGAGGAAATATAACAGTGGGCCAATCAAGGGAGCACTCTGTTTCCAGTCTAGGTTTGCTGTGAGCTAGCTACTGTTCCTTGTCCCCTTCGGGAACAGAGGGACCCATCTCTTCCAGATATTGTAGAATTCCTTTCTCCTACTCTTCCTACCACCTTAGCAGCTAGGAACCAAATGCTTCTTGCAAGGCAAAAAAGAAAAGCTTCCCCCCTTCCCTCCCTCCATTATATTATGCTCGGGCTCCTCCACGAGAGCTGAAGTTGCACTGCCTGGCTCAGTCCGTGACACCCCTTTGCTTGCTCAACCCCTGAACAGCAGGCACCTGAGCCAGCTGCCTTAAATCTGTACTGTAGGCTCGGTGCCTCCTCCTGTGCTGCCCTGTTTTGAGTACCATGCTCCCCAGGCACTGCTGGACAAGCAGACATTCTCTTCTGTCCAAAACCACAACCTCTCAAAGGCTGTTCTTACCATAGCCAATGATGTGGATTCATTTCTACAGTGGGGATTTCCTTCACCTTACTCCTGCGCTTAGCAGGCATCTCTTGCAGGAGATCTAAAGAGGGGGAGAAGGCAGGCAGCTTTTATTGCAAGCCAAAGGGCAGTACATAATAGCTCAGGATGGTTCTCTAGTTTACAGAGAGGCACTGGAAGTTATGATGCCAGTGGGGTTCTCCCCCAGCTTTTTTCTGAGCTGGCAAGAAGTAAATTTCCAACACAAACAAAGTACAGCTCTCCTGGCTGCTCTCCCATGAGCAAATCTTCCAAATCCTCTTCCCACTCTGTGCACCCGCTATAGCTTTGCTCTTACATGTCAGGGTCTGCAGGAACTGGTCACAGCAGCTTTGGCTCCGTATCAGCAGATTGTAGGAGGTTTTTGGGTTCTCAAACTCCATTCGCAAGCTCTGGTGGCAGAGTCCCACTTCCAGATGACAAATATCAGACAGGTAATGAGAATCATTCTTCTTCAGCCAGTCTGCGGGTTGTCCCCTAATCACAGAGCACAGTCCTCAGCTGCAGCAGGCTATTCTATCTCCTCTCCCAGATTGCAGCAGGTTTGCCAGAAGAGCCTTTGCATGTCCCCACACCTCCAAGGTAAGGCCAGCACAGGCTGGCACTACCCAACACTCACAGCCTTGCTGCAGGGTCTCGCTGGCCACCATTTGCCTCACCTGATAGCCCCAGTGACTTCCAGCACGTAAATCTTGATATCAGAGACAACCAGGATTGAGAGGAACTCTTCTTGTCGGCCAAACTTCACCATGACCACCTAGAGTACAGAGAGGGTGGGTCACAGCACTGGCCTGCCCCTTGCCAGCCCACCCTAGGAAAGGACTGACTCAAACACACTTCATCTCCCTTCACACCCCACAGGCTCCGGGATACCACTCCAGTGCAGAACTTGCAGGGTGTCACGAAGGACAGCCAAGGAGCTGTAGGAGTTGTGCTCCGGGAGCTCACCTTAAGAAAGCACTGGAACTCCTCAGAGTTCTCCTCAAAAACCTCCATATCCAAGTACAGCTTCAGGCGATGATCCACTGAACGGAAGTCCCTCATGTTCAGGATGCCATTTACAGCTGAGGAGGGCAAAGGGTAGGACTGACACTTCACCCACTGACCAGGTGCTGCCCCAGTATGCAGACTGGCACCAGGGCAGCAGTGTCACCCCCTCTGCACACCTATTTCCATTAAGCCTCTCCTCTATAAAAAGGCCCAAAGCCAGGGCTTTCCAGGCACCAGATCTAAATGTGGGACCATGAGGGGACCCTCTCACTTCAAAATTTGCTTTTACAGATATACAAAGCTTTGTTCTAACCCCTGTTCAACCTTTGCTCAACTGTTCAGTCACAGGAGGACATCGCTCTGCTGTCAGATTTGGCAGGCAGGCAATTCTTAATCACAAAGCCAAAAAACCATTTCTAACTTCAGCTGGTGTCAGCTCAGGTCAGCTTTTTAAACTCTGACTTTGACTGGGGTAAAGATGAAGGAGACTACGGAAGAGAGCAATAAAACTGATTAAGAACACAATTAGGTTTGTCATGCAATTGTATGATCAAATAATTCATACAATAGCCACAATCCTGCCTGAAAGCACGTACTTCCCAGCGGAGCCTGTTCCCCACCAACTACAGTCATCAACTTCTCCTCAGCAAGAACCTTTACATGGGCTCAGTTCTTAATTGGAATCTTATGATTTGTCCTGAAACAAGAGACTGCTTTATTTCTCACACTTCAAGTGCATGAGGCTGAACACGGCAGACCTAAACACTGATCCTATACCAACTCCTCTTCAGAGACACAGCAGTCTTGAAAGGCTGGGGGAGATGTCTACAGATCAAGAAACTGATGCTTTTGCAGATCAGGACTAGACTGCAGTTGCAGTACAGTCACTTGATGGAGCTGGACTAGATCAATTGGAAAGGAGCTACGGAGGTTAAGTTATTCTATCAAGCACAAGCTGATGCCAAGCAAAGGCAGCTTGATACATGAGAAATCCAAGGTCCTTCACAAAATGCATTTGTGGACCTCCTACTAACTGCTGCCTTGCACAACAGTCCTCACACAGCCAGCACACAACCTCTGCTTTGGAAGGGCTTTACCATCTGAAGCTCACAAAGACCACTGAGGAAAGCACAAGTAACCATAGATCCACTAAGCATCTCCTCCTATAAAAACACCAGCCTCACAACGTACTTAGGCCAGAGAATAAATGCAGAGGAATTCTGCATATTATTCTCCAAAGGTAATGCTCCAGTTGGCAGCTCATTGGTGCCACAGGAAGCCAGTGTATTTGTAAGTGAGCAGTGCAGCTCCTGGAACAAGACCTTACTACTCAGAGTCTGAGCAATACTAGGGATTTGGACCTGGCTCAGTTTTCCCTACCTTCAAGCATGAAGAAGGAACAGAATTGGGAATAAAAAGCTCTGCTCATAAGACCCATGGTCAGTGCTGCTCATGCTTGATGACCCCCCACCTTTCCCATTAAACTGGAGGCAGTGCACCCTGCAAGCATCAGTGATAAAGCCCAACATCAAACTGTGCACACCCCTAAACCCGGCACAGCTACATACTCACAGGGACTGAGATTCCATGTTTCCTCAGATTCAGAGTTCAAAGAGAGCTGGGAAGGAGTAGGCCCACGAGAAACACTGTAACGGTAGCTCCCCATCAAACTGCCCCTGTTAGTGTCTGTGTGGCTGAAGGACAAGTACTGGCTCTTCATGCCCAGCTCCTTCCTCCCGCAGCCACCATCTGAACTCCGGGAGCTGGAATGGACAGTACCGTCGTGCTCGCTGCTCAGCTCCGGGTTCCTGGTGCTGTTGTTGGTGTCAATCTCTGAGCTGTCCTCCACGCCAATGTAGAACTTCCCACTCTCACTGGCCAGGGCAGGTGCTTCCTCTGGGCCATCCTGCTGGCTGCCTCCCTCCAGGACAGAGTCTGACAGGTCCTCACTCATGCTATCTGGACCGGGTAGCAAAGGTGTGCTGGAGCATACCTCTGAAGGCAGGATGACCACGTGATCACTGGAACAACTGGGACAGACTATGGACGCACCAGCTGCTGCAGCATCTGTGGGAGGTTGTCAGAGACAAGCTAAAACCAGAACAACTTTCCCAACAAGATTTTTTAATATATATATGTTTAATCTGCCAACCAGAAACCATCCCTTTCAAAGCAGACAACAGCTACAGTCCAGGTTAAGCAGCTGGTTGAGCAACTCTGTTCAGAATTCTATCCTACACACATTCCCTCACAAGTCAATGAGAAATTCTTGCTCAGTACCAACATTCACCTGAAACAGCTTTGGTCAGTTTTAGGGTAACCAGTGTGTGTTGTACTTGCAATCAAAACTACATCAGGGCTTTGGCTCATGATTTTCCTCCACTTCATGTGCACAAGTGCTCACATAGCCCTTGAAGCCCAAACTCACGACCAGCCTTCCTCAGTCACCTTACACCAGCTTAGTTTATCCTTCAGCCAGCAAAACCACAAGTTTGTCATGTCCCTTCTCCAGATGTTCTCATTTTCCTGACCCCAACTCCTGATGCTCCCTTTAACCACATCACAGCAGACTCCCAGCTGGGATTCTGGGACTCCCACTACCCCGGCGCAGGGGTATAAAGTGTCCCAGGGTGGAGGGAAGTGCTGCAGCAAGGACAACACTTCTGCTCTAACTGCAGTACTTTAATCCCAGGATACTCTGTCAAATGAGCAGCATCTTCTGAGCTAAGACTGGGTACTCTCCACTACAAATATAAACTGAACTTTGAAAAAGTCAGCAATCAGGTGATGTCTATTCAGCACTAACCACGTCTCAGCTAAAATAACCATATTTAGTTTCAGACACCCAGAGAAAAATGGGAAAGAGTACAAAGGAGACCAGCAATAAAAACTGGATTGTATGAGATATTGACTGACAAGCAAATTATCTAGGAAGTTGAACTTATTTAGTGTGGAGGACAGAAGACAGGACTAGTCATGGGGGGAGAACAATGGTCTCAAGTACAAAAAAAAAAAAAAACAAACCAAAAACAAACAAAAGCACTAAAAAAAAAAAAAGAAAAAAAAAGAAAAAAGAGGAGTAAATCATTTCCTGTAAAGAAACCAAGAGTGGGCTTAAGATTACAGCTGGGGAGACTCAGGTTAGGGTTCCAGCTGGTTTTCTGATGTCCAACAGCTGAAGTTTTACTTGAAATACTGGAGCTGATTTCCCTAGAAGGCTCTGTTAGCAAAAGCCCTTTAGAACAAGTTAGTCTCTTTGGCAGAACTGGCCACAGTTTCAACAGGACAAGAGACAATATGACGTTGAAAGCCTCTCCCAGACTTCAGCTTTCTGTGGACCACCTTGCACTTTTCAGTAGCCCGTGTTCTCCCAGATGGCAGGACACACACAAAAGATGTGCTGTTTGCTTAACCTTAAAACAGTGGCTTATTCCTACAAGTGAACAAAGGAGGCTCTTTCTTCCCTGTTCAAGTGGGCCAAGTGAGAGTACATCTACAACAGGTTTTAATTCCAGTACAGCCAAGTTATCACCCTGTCCTATACATTCTGTGCTCTACACCACAGCTGCCATCCTCGCAGTCTGCCTGGACATCAGCAAGCATTCTTTTTCTGGGCACTATGTCCTACCTTGATGCGAGGCAACTAGGGTCTCCAGAATTTTAGCATCTTCAACATCTGAAGGATAGGAACCTTGATGCCAGGAAGCCAGGGACTGCAAAAACTCCTGCTTGCATTTTAGGCACTGGAGCTTCGTGGATCCCTTCTCCTGGTCCTGATTTCGCTGGTTCTCCTCAACAGCTGGAGACAACACTTCAAGGACACACTAAAAGTAAATGCACAGAGAAAAGAGTGCTAGCAGGCAGCTATAACCATCCTAATAAAAGCAAGCCTTTGACATCAGCAAGTCTCCTCACATGCCTCATTACAGCATTTTAGAGTGCAAAGGGCACAGGGCAATTTCCCAGCTAACAGAGTACAACAGCCAGTCTGTGCAAGACTTGCCAAGGGTACAGAGCTTCACTGCAGAAGACCAAGATAACCTGTTTTTTGCAGGTCTGTGCCTTGTAGCTACATAGTGATGGGCTCTCCCTGGAACTCTGGTCTCAAAGGTCCCACCTGTTTGTGCCTTCTAACAACTTGTTTAAACGTACTTAAACAACAGTACCTTGAGAAAAATAGTTGGGTTTGAGACCAGAGTCCCTGAAGCAGCTGTGCAGACCACAGCTGCCATAACTCTCACTGTCCAAGGGCTGAGTACAGGCTAATAGACCACTCAGCACTCAGGAAACATGCACATGCACAAGAAGCAATGATCACTAACTTGACCACTAATTTTTCTCCTCAAGAGCATCATTTATGCTCCAGGAACATCACAGCTAATGGCCATACTCACAGGGCCTTCTGCAGGTGATACATGCAGCAGAAGAATTCCTGAGCTAACAAGCCAGACACGGGCTGCCACAGGGCAGTGGATGCATAGATATTCTCAGAACAGGGGCCCCGCCCTGGCTGGAAGAATTCAGTGTCTTCTAGTAACACTGCTGCCCTCCCCAGGCTTCCCCCTCTACCTTCCCTACCTGCAGGCATTGCTCTGGGCAGTCCTCAAGCACCACATACTTGCGCTTCTGCCGGTCCTTGCGAATGTAGCTGAAATGCAATGTGAGGATAGGGAAAACTCGCTCCAGGTCCTGCAGGAGACAGCAAACACAAGCTCTAGAAAGAGGATGTAGTTCCAGTATACAGACATTTATTTACAACTGGCTGAAACATAACCATACATGCACTTAATTTAGTAAGCCCTGATTAGCCCACCATAGCTTATAGCATTTGGGAGCTCAGGAAAATGGGCACAAACAAACCAACAAATAAATAAGTAAGTAAGTAATAAAGTTTACTAGTGGTGAGAATAAAGCATTTCAAACAAAGCCCCCTTTCACAGAGGTATTTCAGAAGATCATCAGGCCACAAACACTCAAGACGTACAAGGGCAGGAAGAAAAAAAATTAACTGGAAGCTTTTGAGGAAAACAGTATTAGAGGCATGTGAACATGTCCATGTGCACACTGAATGTTACAATCCTACCACAAGGAAGAACAGATTTCTCCTTTCATAGGAACCACAAAAACTAAACAGATGCTAAAGAATGCACCTAGAGCAAATGAAAAACTGTCCAGCGAGCTACTGGTAGCTTTCTAAACATCACACTAGGCTCAGTGCTGTACTGTTTAAGAAAAAGTGCAATCCACAGTCCTCCAAGACTAGGGTGATATCCCAATGACAAATAAATGGGAAGGAAGCCAACATTTTATTTAGACTCCTCTTGATAAGTTTCTCGATCTTGCACACTGGAACAAGTCCAGAACAAGTCTTTTTTAATCCACCTTTGGAACAGAACTGATGCTGGCTTATGCTGCATTATCACAGGTACTTTAAGCAATACACATGCATTGGGTAGAAGAGAAGCTCAATCAATCAGGCTTTGCACAAGCCAGGAAAAGACTGGCAGGGTACTCTGACAGAAGCCCAGATCCATAATGCTGGTCCACACAGGGAGTAAAATGCCAAAGGCTCACACAGACACAGAACTCACCATCCTCTTCCAGCTTATCTCGGAGGTCTCCACCTTCTGCAGGCATTTCAGCTCCAGCTTGTGGAGGACTCTGGCAGCCTTCAGTTCCACCTCAATCACATGCTTAGCTGTGACTCGCAGGAAGATCCACTCTGGCTCTGGGTCCCCTTCACCTTCTATTTGGCTTACCAGCACTGGCTGGCAAAGGTCCACTGTCAAACAAGACACAGTACAGGTTAGTACACACAGCAGGCTTCAGGACTGCTTGGCCCAAGTCCTTAGAGTTCCCACTGTGCATCATGATAAAGCTTCAGGGATGTCACATTTGATCCATCTATTCTGTCATCACCCAAGCCCTCAAGCATAGCATTGAAAGGACCTGTTTACCTTCTGGCTTATCCTCTTCTTCCTCCCCAAGCATTAGCTCATCTGCCTCCTCTTCTCTCTGTTCCCCTTCCACAGGCTCATCTAGCTGTTCTTCAGGCTCTTCCTCCTTCTCAGTACCACCCGAAGGGGGAGAAGATTCTTTCTGGGATACTTGGGATTTTCCTTGCTCTGGGTCAGAGCTCTCATTCTGCAAGTCCATTGCAGGAGGTCTGCCTGTGATCTCATCTGCAGAACGACTACGACAGATGATAGGTACTTGGTCATGCTCCTCCAAGTGTCTCTTGTATTGCAGCCAGTCAACACCAAAGCGATCTCTGAAGCTGTCCAAACGCTTCATCTCCTTCTGATGCTGTAGAACCAGGCCTGCAGAGAAAAAATTTGGGAAGTATGAAAACAGCCACCACGCCAGATCACTCCTCTGTGGGCAGCTCAATTGCTGTGCTACTGAGGAAGAAGCCAAGCCTCACCAGCAGAGAGAGATAAAGCCTGGGGCTCGTGTTCTGTGTCACTGGGCTCCGAAATGCTTGCTCTGCGCACTTTGACTTTTCCCTGGAACAAATGGGATAAGAATAGTTGGAGGCTCCAGAACAACCAAAAGGGCATCTGATGAGGGGCTCTGCCAAGGGTTCATAGCTGTTACAGTGCAGAAGTACACCATGAAACATTTATCACAGTGTAACAAGATTGACATTAAGCCCAGCCCCTTCCTAACACAGAGCACTACTACAGAGTCAGAACAAGACCACAGCTCACTGAACTGGGCTTCCACATCAAGGCAGCCCCTTCACCCAACATGCCAACTGCATGGTTAAGAAGCTGTCTCAGTCCCAGACCTTGCTTTTCTTCCGAGGGAGCCTCACAGCCACATTCTCTGCTGGGGACTGACTGTCACTGAAGTCTGCAGCACAGGAACTGTCCAGAGCACTGCGGTCCAGTGTGGTCTTCTCTGAGGTAGAAGTGTGGATGGACTGTGACACACTTAGCACAAGCCTTGGAAGGTGCTAAAGCCAAAAGAAGAGAATGCTGCCTGCTGAGTGCAAAGGGAAGACAGGGTAACCAAGCCACAACTCAGGCTGACAGCATTCCTGCCCCTCACCCCAAACTTTCCACATTGACTGGATTGAGTTAAATTAGAGTGGTCATGATAAATAATCTCAGTGTTTCTTAAAAACAGCATATGGAAAACTAATATCTGTTTGTTTTGCTGACATGTAATTCTAGTGCCAAGTACCAGATAGTACCTAAAGAGGAAACAGGCAAGGCTCCAAGTTCTGCAAGGCCACATAGGAAAAATAAGTTACCATGGCCAGTTCCAACAATTACAAGCAATCACCATGAACTGAGCCAAAATGGACTATGTCAAAGAGTCAAGGCAGCCCATACAGATTTAATGGGACATAGGACAGTGCAAAAACCTGTCAGAGTTCCCACTCCCAAAGCCAGTAAGATCAGTTTACAGAAATTGTACTTACCATTAGGTCCGAGGAAGAGAGTGGCTCCCCATCCAAGAGGAACTGTAATTAGAGACACACTCGAAGTCAGATTCCTTTTGGCTGGCACATACTCAGGACAACATCTGCTGACTCGTATTTCCCATCAGGCCACCCTAGGGTTGAGATCCCTGGCACAAAACTGCAAACACTACCAGAAACAATCCTGTTCCCTCCAATCAATCACTTCTTTAGTTGTAGCAACTTGATCTAATAGCATATGAGGTCAGATGGGACCATTGTGTTTCATGTTTACAGACTTTACAACTCACAGAAACATATCCGAGTTTGCAGAAGCGATACAATATATTATTGTGCAACAACTCACAAATTGTTTTGAGTCCTACTTACTTTCATCTCAAAGCTTGTTCCCTACTTCTAGCCTGAGCCTACCTGGCTTCCAAGTAACTTAAAGGCTTGTGAAATTTTGTTCCAAGATGCAGACTGAAGACAATGAATCCAGTCATTTGACACTAATACGAAGGGAGATCAGCTCTGGAACACCTCTGACCTTTAGCAAGCAAGTTTACTTTGTTAAACTGCCAGAACACTGTCTTTACTGGCTTCTTTACTTAAAATAAGATTACCAAGAATTGACCTAAGCGCCAGAGTGCAAGGTAAACAGTGATGACACCTAGCTGAGAGCAGAGTAATGGGGAGAAAGAAAGAGACGGCCACAGCTGCCAAAGGAGTACATAATTAGGTAAAGTGGGCCAGGACAGTGAGTGCCCTTCTTTGAAAAGTCCAGCTATATAGTCACTACCTGACAGGAACAGAGTACAGTTCTGGGACCATCAGCAAGCAAAACTGATGAAGTAAAGAGGTGTATTAAGATCAGAGGTCTTGCAAACCTGAGATCAGCATTCAACTTTGTCTGCCCTGTCCAGCATACCACATAAAAAAATCTAGGACAAACTACCTGAAAAAAAAAAAAAAAACCAAAACAATCCCATTCCGAACCAAAAAAACCCCAGAACAATCACTACTGTTACACCACTGGAATAAATTTTCATGTTGATGAAATTCTTTCCTTTCATTTTCCCTCAAGTGTCAGAACATCCTACACTTTCAACAGCAGGGACAGAAAGCACGTGGCCAATACTCACATTGGAGGAGGCTGCCCGGGGGGACAGATGTACAAGGGTTGCAGATCGGTGGTTCTGATGGAACCATAATGGGTTTCCTTCTAAATGCAGCTGGATAGAGGGAAAAAGAGAAATTGTCATGAAAAGCAATATTCTATACCCCGACCCAATCTGCCTGCGGGCTCCAGGCTTTCTCTTTGCCTCAGGAAATATTCTTGCAGCAGGACAGTGATCAAGACAGGGGAAGACTAAGCTTTTACAGTGCTTCCTGAAATTTGTTTAACAAACACAGAAGGAAATTAAAGTACTTCCTACTCATGCCCCTAAATCATTAGGAGTTTTTTCAGTACTGACTGAGAAGTGTTGAGAGAACAGTCCTCTGCAGGCTGTCTTTCCTCACAGACACTATACTGACAGCAGTTACCCTTCTTCAGACTTCTCCGAACACAAAAAACCACAGAGGATTAGGGGAAGATCTTTACTGAACTTGACAGTGTAAAACTGTAAAGGGGGAGCAAGAAGGTAGGGATCAATATATGGAAAAAATTTAGCTTGAGCAGGGGTCACCCAAAATGAAGACTGAAGTGGGTCTCCCAAGGCTCCTCCATAAGCTTCCCACATTAAATTAAGTGCTCAAGTGCTCTTTCAAAACTCTCTTCTTACCACACAGTCTCCACCTTGCACCCCCCGACCATAACCTACCAATCCATAAGGCTTTGTGCTTACTTTTTTTACACAGTGCAAGGTAGACAATGGTGCCAGCTGAGCATGTTCCAGCAGCACATTATAGGCCACATCCAGGTGCTGCAGATTCACTAGCTGTTCAACCCCTGCAAACAAAGCAGGAAGCCATCAGCATGCTAGAAGATACAACTTACGAACCTCCCACCTACCCCTTTTCCACAAAATTGAACTCTAGTAAAAACAGCTGTGCCCAAGTTTTCAAGTTTGGTTCCTCCTGAAGGAAGAGAAAAAGGTCTCAAATTCAGAAATGCTCCTCCTTTGTGGGCTCACCATTAATGCTGTCAAGCTCATTGTTGCGCAGGATCAGAGTCACCAGCTTGGATCTGCTGAAGATTCCAAGGTTTGGCACCTTGGACAGGAAGTTATAAGCCAGACTGAGGTACTCTAGTTCTGTAAGGGTCTGTTCAGAGAGAAGAGCAGCACTGGATCAATTGGGACCTTGGTTCAAAGCCTGACCTTGAACTCAAGACAGGGCACTAACCCCTACCATTTTTTCCATCCCACCAAAGTCACCCAAGAAGAGACTGTTTCTGCAGCAAGATTCTGATGTTCACATTTGGAATGGTTTGTCTAGGTGTGCTCATCAGGTTCCAGCTGCTTTACAGAATTTGCTAGGAGAAGCTTTCTCCCTCCTCATCAACTTCAATGGAGTACAGGAAGGGACCGAAACCCCTGCCTCACCAAAAGGACTAAACTACCAAAAGAAGCCCTTTCTTACCTTTGCAAGGATGATGGTGAATGATACATCGTGAACTCCATGAAAAGCTGTTTCAGAGCTTCTCTTAAAAGAAGCAGATCTAGCCCAGCAGAGCAGGGATTTCACTGCCATTCCCCAGAGACACAGATGCTACCATGATGGACTACCACCTTTCTAAAATAACTGACAGGAGATTTCTGAGAGCAAGAAGGAAATGCTACTGGCAGTCTGAACAAACTGAACAGCAGTCTCTACAGCCTCATGCCAGCTACATGATTCCCACCTGCTGCACAGATTACAGTGAAGTCTTGGCTACAGTGGAGTGCACACTGCGTAGGTGACTGTATGTACAGTGTATGCTGTATGTATTGTATTTATCACTCGGGCACGCTGGAATGCCAAGTGATAAATCTAAGTCTTCTTTCTTAGAACAGGTTAGAAACACTGCCTTCTCTGCCTCAATAGCACAGAGGCTGAACACACAGAACCACAATTTCAAGGCTGCAAGCACTAGCTCTAAATCACATGCCTGCTGGTCCACATCCTTAATTTCCTTTGTTATACTTCACCTAGCAGAAACATGGTCAATGAGTACAGTGCTTTAGCAGTGTCCTCTCCATTCAAGGAAACTCTAGTGCTCAGCTCAAGATACTCACCGTTAAATAGTGCTCACAATCCTGGATCTTGTTGTGACTCAAATCCAAGACTCTCAGAGCATTCAGCAATTGCTGAAGGATGAAAAGATACTAGATCAGATCCTGCAGATGTCTCCACTGAAGCATGGAAACCCTGTTCTGATGGGAGTGGCCAGCAAAATCAACACTTCCCACTCCCTCCCACCCAGACCTAGCAGTATCAGCAAAGGAGTGCCCAGTTCTTGGCTGTGATTATCTCCTCTCTTCCCCTCAGTCACACAGGAAGGATGCCCCACTCACCAGTGAGTCATCCAAGGTAGTGATCGAGTTATAGCTGAAGTTCACAGTCTGCAATTCCAACCATGGGAGAGCACAGCTCAGATCACCACCACATGCTGAAATGATTTCCTAGGAAGAAAGGAAGAGCCATTCCTTGATAAGTACTAGCTGTTACAGTAACAGCAGATGAACACAGGAAAACAGCTAGTCTGGAACAAGGGTGACATATTGTGCTTTACAGAGCCTGCCTTGCCTAAAGTGTCATTTTAATGTCACTAGTTCAAGTATTTGGAGGTGGTGGGAATTCCGCAGCTAGACATTTAGAAAAAAGGGGAGATGCTTTTGCTTCCTACATTCAAGTGGCAACACTTAACCTAACACGTTACAATTCATAGGCTCTGAAGACTTACGCACAAAAATTCACGCCAGCAAAACCTTTCCAGACTTGCATAAAAGCAGAAGATACACAAACCCTGATCAAATAACTTGTGCTCTGGCAGACAAAAGCTCTCAAAGCACTCCCTACCAGCAGCTCCTGTTTCCCAGCAGGCAGCTGCTTCTGTGCCACAGACAGAAGCCCAAGTTTCACAGCTAGCACAGCCCACGCTACTCAGTTCTCCATGCCTGGAGCTTGCCTCCATGTCTCAAAAACCTGCTGGGCACCAGTGCATACAAGACACTGGGGCACAGCATCCTCTCTGACAATCAGCTCTAATTTTATTCTGCTTTGGTGCAATGAAACAAACCTTGATCAGCTGCTGGCCCCTGAATGTGGAAACAGCCAGACACACAGAATGGTCAGACCTAGCTGAAAAAAAATTGGCCAGAGCCAGGAATTCTTAAGCACATAAAAAGGAGACTACAGTGCACACATGTATCCAGCCAGGGAATATTTCAATATTGTTTGAGTCAGGAGTAGAACCCCACAACAGGGAAGAGAGAAAAAGCCATGTACAACATGGATTGATAAGATGGTTAACGCTGTCTCATACATCTCCCCTGTGGGCTGGAGGATCAAGACAGCCTTTCTCATCCAATTTTCCTCACAATTTGTGTAGATACACTCACCTCCAGTGTACTGATACATTTGCAACAGGTTAGAGATTCCAGCTGAGAATAGATAAATCGCAGTCCTCTGAGACAGTGAGGAGGGACAGATCTCAACTGCAGCAGTCATGAGAAGTAAGGACAACATACATCAAAATATTACAGTGTAAGAGCAGCAGTCCATCTCTGCAAGCAATCTCCCATTTCCCTGCTGGACCCCTCCCTCCCTAGCACTCCAGCTTTTGCTCATACCCAAGCTTCACCCTGAGCAAGCGTTGCCAGAGTTTAGACTTAGCCTTCTAGGGAGGCCAGAAAAGCCAACCCAGTTTATAGGAGTAGAGACATTCTGCAACCACAAAACTAAGTTGGTAAGACTCAAAACCAGTTCTACCTCCAGTACTTACTTCCAGATGACGGAGGGACTTAAAAGGGAAGATCTTCACAGCAGATTGCAAAATACAGTTTGGAACATGAACAAGCTAGAGAAATCAGAAAATAAGTCTCACCTCAAGCTCAATTTGTGCTGCAATACCCCCCTCCTGATGCACTGACTGCAGCACCTTAAACAGGTGCACTCCCCTTCAGCTTGGGTGTTCACTAACAAGCTGACTCGCAGTTCTGATATCAGCACTGTCTCGTGGCCCCATAGTGCAAAAGAGCTCAATGAGAAAAGCATGTTAGGTAGCACAAGACCACCATAAAACTCCTTTTCTTCTCCCCTACTCATGTGGCTTCACCACTTTCAGAACTAAAGGGATTCGTCACTAGCCACTGCTAATAAATCTAATAACTAAAGACAACTCTAACTGCTGGAGCTATGTTTATTGAGCAGCTGAGCTAAACTAGAACATTGGTGGGAGGTGTGCACGTGCATTTCACTAGAACAGGCCAAATAAGGCAAATCACAAGCAGAAACAATGGAAAACAGAGCTGGTCTCCAAGACACTGTTAGCATTAGACTGAGGTACCTGCAAACCTCCTCTTTGCATAATGTAGTGGAGAATTGCACCACAGGGTGGTTAGGCTGTGCTTATGTTCAAAGAAGCTTATTTAACTCAGCTTCTTATGCTTTCTATAGAGAGTGCGTAAACAGTATTCAAGACAAAGCGAGTAATGTAGTAGTTAACACTTCCACTGCAGACAGCAGAGTACATATGTAGAGACCATCTCTGCCAGCTACATCCACATTCATACAGAAGTGACTCATCAGGTGCAGAACAGACATCCCAAGGCCTCATCACTGCAGCCACTTCCACAGTTACAGCTCTGGTGGTGATGAATCACTGCCCACTGACTGCCAGCCCTAATGCAGCATGTTGAACAGGACCATTTGTAGGGGAAGCTCCCACTGGGAAGCTCTAATGATCAGTTTAGTGAAGTTTCTTTCAGATGCCATCCTTACTCTGTATCTTGTCTCGGCCATTTGTCACTCCATTGTCCTAAGAATCTGATCAGGCTGATATAATTACCATCTTCCCCAAGCAAATCAGTTACCACACCACAATGGGCAGCTTCCCCTTCTTTACAAGTCTGTTACAGAAATAGCCTATTTTTTTGTTAACACCAGCACTCACCACAACGTGTTACTGCCTGCAGAAGCCTTCTCACCTCCTTCTGCCAGGAGACCTGTGTTTCTCCACAGGCTCTGGGGCCCCCTCCAATCTCTACCCCCAGCACACTGCTACAAAACGTTCCCAGCAACATTCAGGTAATCTTTCCAATCTGTCTCAATAAGGAAAGCGCCTTTAAAGACATCACATGATGTAGCACTCAGCCACAACATCTCCTGAGCACTGCTGCAGAACGTAAGAACAGCTGCTAATTCCCCTTCCCTTTTTAGGCCCATTTCACCTCTGCTACCCTCCTAGCAGTGCCCCAGTGCCAAGTACAGCCTCATAACACACACCACCTTTCAAAACACCCTCTGAAGAATCCCTAGTACTGTACCTTTAGCTTTATCACAGACTTATTAAAATTAACGAGGACATGTTACTAGCAATGTCCCATGCTGCGAAACAGATCAACCAGAACTACTGCCCAGGCAGGAGCACGTAAAACTCAGAAATAAGCAGCAGAAGTTATGGGTGTATACAACACCCAACCGCTCTGCTAGAATAATCTCACTCTGCTGCCTCATGCAGATCAATCATCACTCAGGGAGCACTCAGCTGCCAGATACTGCCTGAATTGCTCAAGCATTTCAGGAAACAATCATTTTCCCAACAATGTCAACACATTACCAAGGTCAGAACATAATTAACTCCTGCTGCCCCTGTTTTCAACTCTGAAAAGCTTTCCATTGAGTTGCATGACTGATCCTATGTGAAACAGCTACACACTGAACTACGACTCCATGCAATAGCCCTGCAGGAGCTACCCGACTCACATAAGGTGGGGTCAACGGGAACTAAAGGAGGCCACTCCGAAGCAGACAAGTTGTGCCAGCCACCTCTGCTGGCAGGCCCTGCAATACCCCAGCCCCTCATGCCACCGGCCACGATAGGTATAGACCTTCAGGGAGTGAGTCTTCTGCAGGACGTCAAAGAGGAACTGGGCCTGGAGGATGGCGGTGGTCTCGGCCGGGTGCGAGGGCAGGGCCACGAAGCCCCGGTTCTGGTTGCGGGAGCCCAGGTGCTGCTCAAAGACCTGCGTGAGGTGCTGCAGGGTGGGGGTGAGGAGCGTCAGCGTGCTGGAGCCATCCAGGACGAGGTCCCCTGCAGGGAAGGGGAAGGACAGGCCGGCCCGTGAGTGCTGCTTCACCGGTATCGGGGCCTTCACGCCGGCCCGGCCCGGCCCGGCCCGCGGCTGCCGCCACTCACCCGCTTCGTGCAGCAGTCGCGCCAGGCCGCACACCAGCGTCTCCGTCTCCGCCATCTGTAGCGGGGGAGAGGCCGAGGCGGCGGAGCCGAGGTGACCTCGGACCGGACCGACCCGGCCCGCGCCGCCGCTGCCGGCCTCTCGCACTTCCGCGTTACCACCGAGACGGGCTCTTCCGCCGCACTAGCGAGGTGGCCTCGGCAGCTAGAGCGCCGCCACTTACATCCGGTTGCCATGGAGCCCGCCCCAGCGTCCCCCTCCCGCCCGGCGGGGCCCGCGCCCCTCGGCCCCCGCCCCGCCGCCGCAGCCGCCCCGCGCTGACGGGGAAGCGCCCCGCCCCGCCGCCCCGCAGCCGCTCCGGTAAGCGGGGGCGGCCCGGGACGGGCGGCACGAAGCGGAGCCGCGGACTCGCGCCGCGCCATGCGCAAGGCCGGCGGGAGGCCGGGGCCGCAGCGCCGCCCGCCGCCGGCACGGAACGGCAAGTGTCGGGTGGAGCGCGGGGGCGGAGCCGAGGCGCGGCGCGGCGGCGGG
>JBCJKH010048475.1:0-24040 GCA_039877255.1 Loriculus beryllinus
CCAAATTAGTAATGCTGTATTGGATGCAATATATTCATCTACACATCCCTGTGCACACAGGTATGATGAGAAAACTCTTTATTTCCTGTAGGCTGAATCTTGTCCTCAGAGAGTGAACAAGCCTCTTCTGTCTTATATAGCTCTCAGGCAAGCTAAGTTCTCTGTGTGTTCTATCTCCCTTCATTAAAAGGTTGGTAATTAAGACATACAAGCCTAAGCCCTGACTACGCAATCCTGCAGCTCCTGGATCATTCAAAAGTACAGTTGACAGGGAGTCTGTTACTCCCCTCTTTTTCCAGGTGCCATAGAAGGGTAGACATCTTTATATGTATGCAGTCATCACAGCTCTCAGTAGTCTTTCCTGAGTCATAGTGATTCCCTGACCCAAAATGTGAGCTGTGCCCAAGCTTACTATTACCTCACTCATTAGTTCTCTAACACACTTTTGTTATCCAGAGAGATCACCAACACCCTTCACAAGTAAAGTCAGCCTTGCTTATGGCTGTTTATTCCAGGTGGAGTACTTGATTAATGGGGAGATGCCTGATGACTTCTCCCAGGCTTTGGTATTTACCAACCAGTCCTTAGAGTATTTGCAGAGGAGAATTGTGGACCTACATAAAGAGAAGATAATGCAAAGAGAGATCTATAAGGCGGCTCAGGAGCAACATGAGCAGCTTATCCAGGACAAAAAGGAGATGGAGATGACAATTCGACGTGAGTAACAGAGACTCTGAACAGAACAGCATCCTAATGCTCATTCTGTCCCACTCATTGGTGTGGATAACTCACCAGATGTCTGTCTTTACACTCACATAGATGTCACAGCTGGTTACTGCAGAAAATCAAACAGAAAGAGCAGATGAAGTGGAATGTTTTGATGAAGTATTGGTAGTTCTCCAGCACTGCAGAGTCATTAGGCTTCTGAAAGCATTTGGGAACTTAGTATAAGGAGAGTTGACTGAGATGAGACACTGGAAGTCAGGACACATGATTGCTGTTTCTGGCTGTAAACCAGAACTGCTAGGAAAAATGTACTTTCCACAAAGCTTTTTTGGCAATTTCCTCCTCTGTGTAACACAGGAAGAATGAAACAAGCTCTAATCAAAACACTTTCCCAAGGGCCAAACCCAAAGATGTGTCTAGCACCACCAGACCTCCAGAGGCCCTGTACGGCCTTTGGTGTGGGAGCAGGTTACTCGAACTGGCTTAAAGTGTGACTTTAGTGACCGCACAGTCACAGTCATGGGTAAGGTCAGGCAGCAACATTCAGTTGTGACCTGTTTGTGGGCTTTTGTGAATTAATTATTACAGAGCAAATACCGAAGAGCTCAGACAAAGAGCTGGGGATGAGGTGGAAGTTCTTAGTAACCAATGAAAGACAGTGCTGCCATTTGTGCCCTACCCCTTCCGTTAGAACTGGAAGAGAAGTGCAATCACCTGATGATGAAGAAGTTTGGACGGCTGGTTGATTTTGAAGCAGTTCAATCATTCTCTGTTAACATACGTGTGGAAGAGTTGGAAGTGCAAATAATGGAGAAAGAATATGTGCACTCCCAAGAGCTCAAAGAGTGGGAGGTAAGGAGCAGGAAAAGAGTGTTATTATGATCTGTCAAGGTTTAGTTTCTCTGGGACTGAATAGTTACACTAAAATCTTTTGTGAACATGTTCATGTTTGAGGTGGTTTTCAGTTGTCATTAATAGACAGTAATGTCCAACTCTCATTTCTTATCATCATTCCTACCTCTGCTCCAGTTGCTGATGCACGCACAATCTATTTCTCATGGAGGTAGTTGGTGATTTTTTTATGTTACTTTCCTCAAATGCATCTTTCTGCTTCAGTTATTCTAGAGTGCTTTCCTTCAGATTTCAGCTGCCATTCACCACATACTGCCTCCTCCTGCCACCTTCATCAACAAACTGAGTTCAGCCCTGGTTTGTGCCTCGGACACTAGTCTGTGCAGTCTGCAAAACTCATGTCTCTACCTAAGGTGGCCTAAGGCTCAGCTATTGTGGTGCAAGCTGGCAACACTCTAATGCTGCCTTTACAGAAGGACACATACAGAAGTACAGTGTACCTAGTGGCTTTCTCTTTCCCACACCTTTGCCCAACTGCTTTACGTACTTAGGCATCTGCAGTGTTAAAAGAAATAAATAGGTGACAGATTGCACTAAAGGTACTGTGGGATCAGGTGGTGTATGCGGGATCAGTCTCGTTTGCCTCATTTCTGTGACACTTATGTTGTGCCTAGCATTTCTTCCTCACCTCATGCTTTTTGTCCTCTTTCATCCCACCTCAAACTTTTATATCTTTCTAGAAAAGAATCTCAGACCTGCAGCAGCAGCTAATGAAAGTGACAAAGGAAAACAGCAGCAAGCTGCAACAACTGAACCAGTTTTGTTCTGAAAAGCATCAACTTGAAGCTAAGCTGGCTGCACTGCAGAATGATGTGGTAAGCCTTTAACCACAGCAGGTTTGAGGCTGTTCAGACATGGGTAAAGGGGTCGATCATCTGGCCTTCACCAGCCCTCCGGTCTCACATCCTGCTCTGCTGTCAGTAGTTTGGGCTAATACTGCCTAGTGGCACAGGCTGAATGGCTGCCCCAGGTCTTGTAGGAAGGGAGATGAATTAACTGATCCTGAAGCAGGCCTTACCTTAGCTTCTCTGTAATTTCCTACTTAGCTCCTTTCTAATATTGAAACAAATTCATCTTACTTCTAATTAAAATTAATTAAAAATACCTTGTGGCAAGTCAAAATTATCCCTTTGTTACACAGAAATGGCCAAATTAAGTATTTTCTTTGGTCTCTATTAGGGAATAGGGCAGCCACCTTGGACAGTCTGAGTCTAAGTCAGCGTTTCCTCGCTCCGACTTACAAGTAGTTCTGACTGAAGAGTGGAGAAGTCATGGAGCTGTGCTGCCTCTTGGGAAGCTTCTCTTTCTCACTTGAAATAACTTCCACCATTTATTTATTGTTATGTTCTATAGGAGCTGTTTTTTTCTTTCCTTACAGGGAGTAGAATTTCAGCACACCCGAACTACTGACATCAAAGAGAAGGCCAGGCTGGAGTCACGGCTCAAGCGCATCACTGGTGACACAGCCCTCCTAAGACAAGAAATCAGTCTTCTAAACAGAAAAGGTGGGTACTGAAAAGAACTCACTGTTCTTAACAGAAAAGATGGGTGCTTCTTTCTACAACCTTCTTAACCACAGGATCCTGAGACACCAACTGCATCATTTCCTGCTCTTATAGCAGAAACTGCTAGTTTTCCTAAGTTTTGTTATTTTCCCTTAAAAGTGGATGTAGTTTTAACTATGGCAGTAGTCACACCTGGAAGTGTGAAATCAATTCCTTTGGCTATGCAGGGGTTTAGCTTTAATGAGCTATGTTTGTTTCTCCTATCAAAATATGACTGTAGTGACAGATATGGAATAAAGAAGTGGAAATACAACTACTAACGGCTGTGATTGGTCTATTGCAGAGATTTGCCCAGGGCTATTGCCCTGTCTGTGTGTATATCTGTTCTTCACATGAGTAGCTGTTGAAGGCTGGATATGAATTTTGCTTGGGCATGTAGAGCTTTAGTACTTTTGTCCTCAAAAATGGTAAAAGAGATCTGCCTTAAGGGTGCCTTTTTTATTGCTGAATATCCTAGCAGCAATGGTACTTCTCTGCTGACTGAGCAAGTTAGGGTCAAGGGAAGTGCCCTTTGTTTGCAGGAAAGCAAAGGGACCTTTATCCTCAGGGCCTATAGTACTCAGATGGGAATGCAGTCTATTGAATACCTTCCCGCTTGCTTCTGTAGCAGTGGAAAACTGCACTGTAGTGCAGGATGGGATATTTGCCTGGCAGGAAGAGGGTACAGCAAAGGCAAAGTCAGCCTGGAATTCCACTGGCTTGAGCCTGATCAGAGTGTATGGTTTCAGGTTTTATTCTTTTTTACCTCTGGCATCCAGTATGGCAGCAGTGTGTGATCAGTTACAGCACTTACCCTGTCTTACTGTGGAAACTTCCTTCACCCCAAAGCAGAGGGGTTGTGTTGTACTCAGTCCAGTGCAAAGTTTTTCAAGGCACACAGGGGTTGTTGCTAATTTTTATGTAAACAGAGTAAACAACCTGCAGCTGCTCTTGCTCTTCCTCCCCACTTGCCCTGTTTTTGCTCCTCTCTCTGGTGTACACTCATCCAGAATCCAAGCATATCCCAGCCAGGCAAAAGAACTGCCCCTGCTGGCCCCAGCACAACCACATGAATGGCACTTGTGCAGCCTGCCTTTCCTGTGGGTCCCTGTGAAGGTGCTGAGCATCCCTTGTTTCCTTCAGGGGAAAACCCACCCTTATCCACAGGGCTGGGATGCTGAAAGCTTTTGAAGCTCGAAAACCACAGGATGGGGGGTAAGGAAACAACATTTGCAGAGGTTTACTTGTCTGTCTGCCTCTGTCTATCTGCCCCATCACCGAACTCCTGCAGCTGTCCTTGGAGACAAATGGAAATTTCCTCTAGCTGTGCTCCTCGCTAGAAGCTCCATGCCACTTAAGTGGTGCAGGCAGCAGCTGTTCCTCTTCTCCTGAGCTCAGCATTAAGAACATTCATATCTGTGGCTATCTGGAAAACTGTAGCAGCAGGAAGTGTCCCCTCTCTCCAGATATCCTGCTTGCTGTATGTCTGCAAGTAAAAAAGAGCAGGTTCATTCTGTGGCAGGATTTAGCATACAGCCAGCCACAGAAAAGACTAAAGCCTTTATTTTAGATGTTAAAGCGTGGGTTTGTCTTTACAGATACACGTCTGCAGATGGAGTGTATGTGAAGGGTTGTCTAAGATGAGCAGGCAGAGAGCATAACTCCAGTCTATTCACAGGAGTGGGTTATTGGGACAAACCTTCCTGTGGGGAAGAGGAAAGATCTTTTTGACAGCATTATCTGTCGTCAAGCCCTCACTCCAACAGGGTGTTAGATCTTGGTGGTGACAGCTCTGTTTGCACCTATGTCCTGCGACGTCTCTTGTGCTGCTGTTTCCATCTTGTGCTCTGATGAACAGTCCAGTGCCAAGGAGAGCTGCTGCTGTATTTCTTGGGCCCTCCTGTGACATTGCTGAGGATGCCTTCTATCTCCATAGCATTATAAAAAGGCACATATACATCTATATACAAGTGCATAAATATATAAATAGGGGTGTTATACAAAAATAAATACCCATTCTCTTTTTCTCTTTAGAATAAATCTTTTTCAAAAGGCAGCTTGGTCCCTAGCTGGCAGCAGAATGAGTCTCTAAAGGCCTCAGTGGTGGTGGGCTGCTGTTCAAGTGCCTTGGTAGGTCTTGACCCAAAGATGAGATCACTGGATTCTGGGGATGGAGATCTCCTCTGGGCTGGCAGCAATCCAGTCTTTCTACCTCTTCAACTGGCACTAGGCTGAGGCAGCAAGGGCTTCCTGAAAGGGAAAGGAGCAAGAAATCATTACAATGCATAAAGAAATGAGAGATGCTGTGGTAGCTCTCTTGTCAACAATCCACTCTATGAGGATAGGTACTCTGATCAAAGAGGAAGAGTTGCATTCTGAAAGCCCTGGCTACCTGGGACTTCAATCTTGCGCTTGCACACCACAGGTCTGATCCACACTACAGGGCTGGATCAATGGACCGTGTTCTAGGGAGATGGACTCATGTAATTTTCCAGGGACCGTGGTGTTTTACTGGCAGTCTGGAAAATGCAAAATTCAGGACTAAAGCACAGCAGCTCTGTAACAGGAGCTGGGTGTGTGCCCTTCCAGCAGCTTACAGTGCAAGCTTTTGGAGAAATGTGTCCTCTAATACGGACTGAGGCAATTTACACTCCCCAACCACTTTCCATGCTGTTGTGTTAAAACTGTACTCGCTCTGCAGAAGCAAGCACGAATAGAGCCATCAGAAAGGCTCTACAGTGAGATTTCTCTGCAAGATCAGCCTGAAACAATGAGATGAAACAAACACAGTTTTCCAGACCACTGACCTTGGTGGAACAGGGGATCCCGCCGAGCATCCAGGCTGGGGCCTCCCACTTTGCTGCCCATCACTGGATGATGGAGACCAACAAAGTGCTCTTGAAGGCGAGGACAGTCATCTTGTGGCTGAAGAAGCTGGTGAGTGGAGTCATCTGAGAGACTATAAAGGAATGAGCTGTCTTCTCTTCTTGGGTTGGGCAACCTGGGGAGGCAGACAAAGAGGTTCAGCACTATTAACAGATCACGGTCATAGAATAGTTGGGTTTGAAGGGACCTTAAAGATCATCTAGTTCCAAATCCACTGCCACAGGCACAGATTTTGCCTCCTTGAAAGCTAGACCTATGTAACATCTCTGCCAGCTGCATCAATGCAGTGACATAGAGCATTCCTAATGAGGGAAAAAGAGAAATTGGGATGTACTTGTGGGATGGGAATGAGGTGATGGGACGTGTTGTCCATGATTCAACACCTAATGTGTGCCACAGGAGTTGGGAGGAATACCTCCTCCAGGGAGCATGGGAATAATGACTCAATGTCTGAACAGCAAGACACAAAGCACCCACAACTGGATCCTGTATCAGGTTGTATCAGGTATCAGTATGTATCAGGTTCTAGGACAGCTGCTTATCAGCATCCATTCATAGATGTTAGCTTCTCTCATTCTACTTTTCAGTCTCCCACTTAGGAGCAGAGGGAGGAAAAGGAGGCAGGGGGAAGTATGTCTTGGCCATCTGTACAAATAAATTATTCCTCCTTCAAATGCTAAGAGAAATGAGCCGTGTGAAGAGAATTTAGACCAAGAAGGCCTACTGCTGGAGCATGGACCTGATTCCCAAATGAAATGGGACAGACAGCAGTGTGGTAAGGGCAAGCTCTTGCAAGCTTTCTTATGGGTCCTGCTGGATAGTCCCACACTCCCCCTCCACAAGCTAGGACTAACCTGGAGGGCTGGTAGTCTTGCTGGACATTCCCATTTTGGAGCACTCTCGCCTGCAGCAAAGCGTTGGTCTCCTCGTGTGACTGGAAGGAGAAAGAAAGATTCTCAGCAGAGCAAGGCCACACAGCAGCATTAAGAAGCAGGTGTTGATCTGGGAACCAGAGCCATGGGGCAGGGAAAGCTGTAACTTTCTTTTGCTACAGAGGACAGTGGAACTAAGCACAGGAAAAACTCACTTCGTGCTTACTGCTGAATCAAAGGGGATGATAAGCAATTTATAGTCTCGCCATAGCCGGTGTTACTATTCGCACACTGAGTCCTCAACATTGTCAGTCCCTGTGAGCTTTGCTTAGGAGAAACAGGAACCATTCCTGTAAGAGTAACCTTTGCTCACTGCCTCCTCCATACTCAGAGCTAATGCCTCAAGAAACCACTTTTTCACCAGTGTTTTGGAGACCTTTCCATACCTCCCATGTCTCAGACTCCACTGCAAACGGGAAATCTTTTTTAAGAAGCCAGTCTTGTCACTTGTACATGCTGCAAAGGGTGGCAGACTTGTCTGCAGAAGCCCTCTCACTGCAACCTCCAAGCTCATGTCAAACCAACTTTTAACCACAGGTACAGACATACCTGCGGCGCTTCATCTGGACTGTACTCTCGGGGCTTGGTGCCTGCATACCCCACTCCTGCAGAGGGACAGATGCCGTTCAGATGTGTCCCGTTGGCGTAGGGCTGCCCGTTAACATAAGGATGTCCATTGGCACGAGGAACAGAGATGCCCCTCAGAGGCACCATGGTGTACTGGCAGGATGAGACCAGCAGCCCAGCTCCTGGGAAGCCCATGTCAATGGTGTGCTCTGCAGAGGGAAAGAAGAGGAATTCTGAGGCCAAAATCAGAGGTAAGGTTGAGCTGCTTCTAATGTTAGGCTGTCCTATCAGGCAGCTATTCTGGCACACAAAGCATCCTTGGAGAGAAATGGAAAGGGGGCCTACATGAAAGTAATGGGAGTGTCCTTTTCCCCATTCTAGTCCCAGGGGTCCTTCCCACCAAGGTAAGTAGGACAAGGGACAAACAGTGGCTTTGTCTTTATGGGGTTCCACAGGACATTTGAGACTGCTCTCTACCCACTCTCTCCCCACAACCCAGAATGTGCAGCCTCACAATTTGGGTGTTTGACCCAATGACACCCAAGAGCAAAAATGACCCACAAGGCAGAGCACATCTTGTAAATCTCAAGAAAGAACTCTTACTCTGCTTGGACCAGGCTCTCCAAAGGCAAAAGGGGATGAAAGCCACGATGAGGAGCACGATAGAGCCCAGCACAACGCCTACAATCAAGTATGGCAAGTCGCTGGAACGGGCCACCATGGCTCCTGCCCCCAGGCCATTGTGCCCACCGCTGAGTGGGGGATGCTGCTGGGGGGCCACTGTGGAGGGTGGAAGACGACCCGGCAGACCAAGAGACTTCCGAGCTGCAAAGGGAAGAGAGAACGAGTGTTAGACCCTGGCATGGCAAGTGGGATAGCAACCCACTCCAGGCATGTCTGTGCTGCTGTGGAAGAGACAGACTTCTATGGTGGCTTCAAAGAAGTGCCCCTGGTTGTCAGAGGACTTCCTAGGCTATTGCATACTGCAGTACAGACAAATCTATGCTTGGCTTACAGATCTGCCAGACTTTTGGGCTGCTAAAGCAAAAGGGAAATAGCTTCTCCAAAACACACAATTGGACTTCATGCTGTGCCTATCATGACAGTGCAGCTTCATGGAAAACAACATGGGACCTGCTTATAACCAAACACACGAGTTTGGCACAGCAAGGGTAAGTTAGCCCTTCTGGTTCCAGTCACCATCTGTGTGACGCTTAGGAAAACAAAAGGTAACTACTCCTTCAAGGGAAACAGGGATGGACCCTGCACAAGGGGTCTGCGAGTACTGGCATGGATATATACACACACCCATCAACAGCATCAACAAACCTCTGCCTCTCTTCTCCCCAGTGCTGCCTCCATCACCTTGCCTGAGCTTGGATGCCACACGATCAGGCAGAGATAGTACTGCCCCAGCTGCAGGCAGGGAAGGCAGCATGCAGTGCTCCCAGAGGTGCCCTGTGGAGCTGGTTACCTTTGGTTTCACAGATCATCACATTGCTGAACTCGCTTTCACCACCCTCGTTGAAGCACTGCATCTTAATGTCATACGAGGTCTCTGGCTGCAGGTGGCTGATGGAGTGCCAGTACCGATCTCCTGAGGAGGGAACAAACACATGGTGCTGTTGGCTTCCTCAGGAAACATGCAGCTGGCACGGTCCTGCAACACTACTAGGTAAAACAGGCCTGGACAGCAGCAGCAGAGCCTTTTGTGCACAGGCTCCTTCTGGCTGGCTGCTCTTCCAGAAGGAACCAGCAGCTGGGACCAGTCTCTCAATATCTCTTACCTTCTACCACGTCCTTCTTGTAGTCACTGTCATTGTCACTGTCAGTGGGGCGGTAGTAGATGTAAAAACCATGGATGGGAGTGTTGTTGTTGCTGGCTGGGATATACTGCAGAGAACAGGAGAGCAGAAATTAGCAGAGATAGCTGTGCTCCGTACTGTACCAGGTGAGGAGCAGTCGCCATAAATAGGATGGGACAGGAGGAAATCCAGTTAGAGGAATCATCCTTGTTTTGCCATTGGTTTGTGTGGTAAGGGCTTCCTTCCAAGAGCTCAGTGCTCTCACACCTTGCTTCCCAAGTAGCAGACAAGCCATGAGCATCCAGTACTCTGCTCCCTCTCAGCAGCTACAGCCAATGCTTCAGAGAAAAAAATCCTCAAAGAGCCGCATCTCAACCTGGGCAAGGGCAGGCATACATTCACTTTGCCTCCAGCAGGCTCATGGCTTTCAGATAAAACTGCATCTTTCCATGAACCAGTGACCCCAGGAGTTTTTGAAGACAGCTCTGTTCCTCCCCCACCCCGGGCAGTGCTATCCCAGCTCTGTGTGTTATTGCTATCTTTCACCCAGTGTTTTATCACCTACTGTTTGTGTTTAAATAAACAGCAGTGCCCATCCTGCCCTGTAGCAATTTCTGGCTGGAAGCGGCTGGGAGAGAAGAGGGCAATGCATCCCTCTGAAGAAACTCTAAGCTGTTGGAAACACTTGGATCTGGACTTGTGATCCAAAGGATCCTGCCCACTCCTAAAAAGATTACCAACACTCAGAACTGCTGCCTGGCAAGTGAGAGTGAAGTATGTATCAGACAGAGGTGCTAATGGATTCCAGGAATTTTGCTGGGAGAGCAAGCAGCTATCCTGTGCATTGCTGAACTGTGCTTGTTGAACAAAATGGTCAAGACCCTAAGATTATCTGCTGAAATGCCTCCTGTGTACAGCACTGGCTACAGGCAAAAAGGGTTTCCTAAGCTCTCTGACTTCCCCCACATCGACATGGCCCAAGCCCAATCCTCCTTTGGTGGAGGGAGCTATTGGATCGCAGATGCATTTGTGCTGATGACAGCTTCCAGTGTGGTAACCTTTAAGATGGCAAGTAGCACCTGCTACACCCCTGCTTCCTGCACGTTCAGTGACCTCCACCCCTACAAACCTTACCATCCACTTCAGCATGATGGTGGTCTCATTGATGGCATCTGTGAAAGTGATGTACGGCCCGGCCACAGGGCGCTCATAGACTCGGTTGCTGTACCCAGATACCACGTACGGCCGAGACGCTGCACTGGGCTCACTCTCTCCCAGGATGTTCAGTGCCCGGACACGGAACTTATAGGATGTGCCTACAGGGAAAAATGGGAAAGAAAAGAATTACAGAGACCGGAGTCTTCCAAGGCTTCTACTGTCAGCACAGGTCTGACTGTGGAGAGGAGCTACACCTTCTCCAAAACGCAGAGGACCTACAGAGAGGTTTTGATCAAAGTATAAGCACTGAAAGGCCAGATTTCAGCCATGTGCTAAATGGAGCCTGCTTTTACTTGCCTTCCCCAGCTCTTGTCTGGACGGTCTATAGGTCAGTAGAAGCTCTGGAAAATGTGTGTGTGTGGATTGATATGTCCTGACCCAAAAGCAGGTATAGGAAAGTGTCCTTTCTTTACCTCACAGAAATTAGGTACATAAACATCAGTTAAAAGCTCAAAGCCTAAATAATTTTTTACCCAAACATAATTTTATTGGTCTTTAATTTGGGGTAGATGTGTTGCCTTTTTAAACTGTCCAGCTCAGTGATGCTGTCTTTTCTCATGTGAAGTGCAATGGGAACTGTGTACCCATCTGTCTTGCCTGTGGCTAAAGAAAGTTCTGTCCTGTCTAGTAAATGGCAAAACCAAATGCCTTTGGTAACTATATCCTGTAATACAGAAAAGCATGCACAAGCCTCCCTGAGGGAGGTCAAATCTATGCTGGTCTTTGCAGCTGGAGAAATTGGAGAAGCATTTGCAGTTTTTCCCAGTGCATGTAAGGCTGGAGCTGAGGCAGCTTTGTTTTGCTTGTACATGCCAGGGCTAAGCAGGACATGACAGATGGCTAACCATCCTACAGGGACGGCACAGCTTCCTACAGTCCTCCAGGAAGCAGGGAGGAGAACACCTGCCTACCTTTCTCCAAGCCTGGGATTTCCACAGAGAGGCGAGAGGGAGGAATGTCACTGGTGGCCAGGACCCAGTCTCCCAGCTTCTTCAGTTTCTTATATTCCACACGGAAAGACTGGATGGGGAACCCACCATTCCCACGGGGGATCCACGTCACATACACAGATGTCTCTGACGCCATGGAGATGGTCGGACGGTCTGGTGCCTCTGGAGCTGCAAGGGGCACAGAAGGACATCAGGACAGGAAACACATTTGTCTTGCCCTGTCTGGAGGATCCTCTATCTTGTAAGTATGTGGGTGAAAGTCTACCTGCATTGCACCCACCCACATGCTCTTAAGTCCTGCCTGCTATCTTCTGTCTCTTCATTAGAGCTGGCACCCCCAAATCCTCACTCCTGTCAGTTTGTGCCCTATCTTTTACTCCTGCTTGCATCTTCCTCCATTTCCACTCCCAACTCAAGTAGGATTTGAGGTATGTACACCCATGGTGGGAGGGAGAGCAGTGAGAGATGTGGATGCAGAGCTGGAGACAAAGCAAAAGGCCTGGCTGATGTGGGAGCACTGAGAAGGAGGAGACTGATGGTGGGGACAGGTGAGTGTAGGAGATGAAAACAGGAGAGATTGAGAAGACCAGCTGAGGAGGAAACAGGGAAATGTTCTGAACTACAGACATGAAATTTGATAGGAAAACAGTCAAAAGTTGGGAGGAAAGAGATGAAAGGAGCTGTGAAGATGAAAGAAAAGGCAACACATGAATGAGTGGGGCAATTGAATGAGACGACTTCACAAGAAAGGGTAAGGTTCAAGGGGAGAATTTCACAGAAAGAATAGTGGCTCTGGTGAATAACAGTAATGGCAGACGCAAGATGGGAAAAAAATGCACTGGATTAACCAGGAAGGAGCTGATGTTTCTCCTGTGCAGCAAAATACCCTGCACCCCTAGAATGGGCACGACTGCCCCTTGTCAGGGCTTGGCTGAGAGGAGGATGCCAGGGCCTGCAGGGAATTGGTTTCCTTCCTGCCTCACACTCCCCCAGCACCTACTGATGCACCCCAGCTTGTTGGTCCCACACACATTGACAGGGCTTCCTGAACCCACCACACGGAACCCAGCACAAGACGGAGTTTCTGACAAACCCTTACATGAATGGTGGGGACAGGCAGTGGGATCAGCCCTAAGACAGACTGCGTGTCAATGGGGTAGCAGGGGTGTCCGAGAAGGACCTCTCCTTGTCAAGACCTGGAGACCCAGTGGAGACTTCAACCCCAGCATGGCCTGGCCACTACCACCCACAAGAGATCCAGCACCCCTTGTCCTCCCTTCTTGCCCAGCTGAGGGAGGGCCTTACGGGACAGACGGCTGTTGTCAGACTGGTTACTGCTCTGAGTGCTTGTGCCTGGGTCATCCCGCTGGATTTGCTGCTCTTTGCTAGCAACAATCTCTGGTTTTGGACGCCGGCCTGTGCAGAAGGGAGAGGTGGCATCAGTGACATGCAGGTGTGGATCAGGGTTAATTTTTGCTGTGATAAGCATTGAAAACATTCCCAACCACGATGCTGAGGTAAGTACTCCTGGACTGTAACAGCCCTAGGTTGAATCTTTGAATCCCTAGGTTGAGCTCTTTGAACCGAGGGACTCAAATCACTCAACCTGCGGGCAGGAACTAAAGCTAAAGGGGCAGGTTTGTTAATCCCTTAATAGGTTCCCCTCATACTTAATTTTCTAAAACCTTTAATTGGTTTTCTTGAAATGCTGCTGGATTTCTGTGCGAGAAGGTAGTAACTGGTACGAGATGGGGGCCTGAAGTGAGACGTGAGCAAGCCCACTGCCATGGGGAAGGTTGCTATAAAGGGAATGCCATTCCCCACACCTGCTGGAGACACGGAAGGCAGCCAGGGGACAGAGGGACTTGGCGTAGACATTTGGAACATCCTTCTAGTGGCAAAGACAACTCTGCACCAAGCAGACTACATCGGAAGGCCAGGAGTTCCCTTTGGTGCAGGGCCAAGCTGTTAAGGGCAGATTTGAGAAACACCTGGCAGGAACAATCCCCACGGGCTGATCCTGTCTCCAGGCAGAGGATGGATTAAATGACCTCTTGACATTCCCACCAGACCTATTTTCTATGGTTCTGCAGGTGTCCAACTGAGACTCCAAGAGAGAAAGGGACTTACTCCGAGGCACTTCCAGGCAGAGGGGAAACCTGATTTTCCCCATCCTGTTTCAGTCCCACCCTCCACATGCTCTTCTGACGGCAGTCGCTCTAAGCTGAGGGCAGATGGGTTTCCAGAGCAGAAACAGCCCCTTTGTCCTAAGCCTGGTGCCTCAGGGCTGAGATGGGACTTCTCGGGGGGGCCCTGCCCTGAACTCCAGCAGAACAGCCAGGGGAAAGTTCGACCTTTACCAGTCCGGAAGGTCACCATGGCCGTCTGTCCCTCGCCGGCGCAGTTGTGAGCGGCCATCTCCACCTCGTACAGACTGCCAGGGTCCAGCCTGGTGAGGGTCAGGCGGTGCTGCGAGGCTGGCACGTCCCTCACTGCCCAGCTGTCCGAGGCATTGGCAACCTGCTGAGAGACCAATGCGGGCGTTGCAAAGCTGGGGCAGGCTGGGCTTCTTGCCTGCACCAAGCTCAGGGGATTTCATGGCAGGTTGTGTGTCAACCAGGGCTGCCAGCCCTGCAGTCACACGAGGGAGAAGAGAAGGCTCAGGAGGATCTTAATTGCTCTCTCCAACTACCTGAAAGGATGGAGAGAGGAGGTGGCTGGTCTTTTCTCTCAGGTAACAAGCGATAGGACAAGAGGAAACAGCCTCAAGCTGCACTAGGGAAGGTTTAGATTGGATATTAGGAAAGCTTTCTTCACAGAGAGGGTGATCGGGCGTTGGAACATGTGATCAGGCTGCCCTTGGAACATGCAATCAGGCTGCTCAGGGAAGTGGTGGAATCGCCATCCCTGGAAGTATTCAAAAACCGTGTGGATGAGGCCCTCAGTAACGTGGTGGACTTGGCAGTCCTGGTTGGAATCGATGATCTTAAAGGTCTTTTCCAACCTAGTTGATTCTAAGACCTGAGCACAGGTTTCTGCAAGAAAGGGGCCACGTACGCTTGTGGCCCCCAGAAAGGCTTGGAAGCACAGCCTGTTTCTCGGTGATGCCCAATGCCCTGTACAGATGGGGAGGGAAGGTGGGACCCTCCTCCTCCTCCCCAGCTGCAAGCATAATATTTTTGCAGGCCAACAGGCAGGACACTGAAGTGACCCGGTGCTGAGAGGAGCATTAGCAATGCAGGCAACGCAGCAGAACGGAAATGCCAGGGCTCTGCCGTATCATTCATCCTCTCCAAGCGTTTGACACTGACTGATTAATGCCTGCCTCGTTTTATTTTTACTCCCAGGCCCGCAGAGCTGTGGGGCCAGGGAGGGGAGCCCTGGACACCGCTACTGCCCAGGAAAGAGGCAGATACATTCCTAACAAACAAAGGTAACGGCTGCGTGGCATCGGAGTGCCTGCTGGCTGCTGCAGCTTCAGGGGCAGTGTAAGGGCAAGGGAAAAGAGACGTCCGCAGGTATTTTCCAGAGGAGAAGCAGACCTTGGCCAGTACAAATGTAAGCCTCCTGTCAGTAGGTTTTACTTCCCTGTAGCCATCTCCCACACAAAGAGCCTTTTCTTTTGTTGCTGAATTGATCCCTTCCCTCTCCGGACACGTGCTTTTCCAGTCAGAGTTGTCCAAACAAGATCATTATATAAGCTGATCCTAAGGATCTCTGATAGAGACTCTTTCTAAGTAAGTTTAAGGGGTTATTGGGACTAATTCCTTTCCACATAATCCTTAGGCATCCCAAGAAAAGAGTCTCCAGCTGAGAATTTGGACTACACTGGAAACATATTACTGCAAACTGCAGTGACCCACGGTGACCTCCCCTGCCCTACAGCCCCTTCCAGGTGAAAACAAATAAAATATGGACAAACTCCAGCCTGCCAGTGAAAATCACATGCAGAACATGCAGTTACATGATACAGCGTTGGGGGCAAATCTCTTCCTGGCAGACAACCAGAGCCAATAGTCTGGTGAGGCTTTTGGCATCTTTTGGTTTTTATTTAAGCTTGCCCTATTGTGTTCTTGTCTTGGCATCTTCTGCCTTTGTTTTAAAGGGCTCTTTAAAGAGATAGTTAGCTGAAGCCCTTAGCTGAGGTTTTGTTTAGAAAGAAACCAAGCATGTGTAGGGATTGTAACAGCTTCCCGTCATACCTATATATTTTCACAAAAATCAAACAATTCCAGGAAAACAGACACATATATTCACATGTAATTGAAAACGGTGCCTTGCAGTGGCTGGGAATCCAAAACATACGAGATCTGGAATGCACTCAAACCTCAAAGCAAAAACTGCCTCTCCACCGCAACTCCCTGCATGCCCAAGGGAAACACAAGCAGCAAACAGATAAATTCAAGCTACATTTTCCTGGCTTATCCCAGCAAATTGGGAAGAGATGGTCTACATGTCAAAAGCAGAATTTTTACCTCAACAATGCTTTGCTATTTAGAGAAACTGCTGGGCTACAGCTTTGCCCCCATTCTGCCTGTGATGCTGAGAAGTGCCACAGAGGGCAGGAGCCCTTGGGCTCACACAGTGCACCGTGTGCTCATGCTGTGCCACCAGCCAAGAGATGCTCAACACTGCACTGCCTTTCAGCTTCCACAGTGCAGCTGATGCTTGAGAAGCTTCCCAAAGGATTTAGCATGGCTATGATGCCTTTCTGCTGTTTCCTCAGTCACCAAGCATGGGTGCTTCAGTACTGCTGACCTGGGCAGGTACGTGCAGCAGAGAGAGACTGCTGCCCTGTGTCCTGCAGCCCAAGCTTTTCAAGGCAGAGGTGTCCCCATGGCTTGTGACAAAAGCATCACAGAGCAAGTCACTGTACAGTCTGCCCTCAGGACTTCCTGCTAGTGTAAGCACACAGTTGGGAATTAGAAGTGGAAGCTCTTCAAACTGGAAATGCATGTGTGTGCATATGCCCTCCGCACACTTAGGGAGATGGGCACCACTATGAGCTCTTCTGGGACACCTCGGCAAACCTCCTCTCCCAGGCTGTACCTCAACAGGCTGAGGCTGCAGCTGTGGAGGTCCCACCAACCAGTGTCACCAGGGTGTCCCTGCCACAGTGCACCTGCTCATGAGGTGTGAAAGCCTGCAGTGAGGCCAGCAGCCTGGTGTGGAATGGTGCAGCGCAAAGATGGGAGCAGGGCAAAACAACAATACCTTGCGATGCTTCACCACGTAATAGAGGATGGGGGCTCTGCTCTCAGGCCGGGGTCTCCACACCAGATCATAGCTGTCCGTCTTGGATGTCCGTGGGGAACTGAGGATGATGGGGGCCTCAGCTGGAGACACCATCTCCCTGTTGACTGCACACTGTGGAGATGCTGTCGGCGGGGTTGTCCCAGTCTTTGGCAGTCCAGCTTTACCCGGGGGCAGCTTTAAGGCACTGTCCCTGGAAGGTGGTGTTGGGGGCTGAGCTGAACCCAGCTGAGCATCAAGCCCAGGGTTGAGCGTAGCTCCTGAAAGACAAGATGTCGAGGTAGAGTAAATGCCCACCCCAGTCTGCGATGAGGGCAGAGCTATGAGCCCCTTGAGCCTCTCAGAAGGCTGGTGCTATACACCCACTGCAGCACAGGTCCCACGTGGTCCTGCCTGGTGACACACTCAAAAAGGTGTTGGCAACAATCTCTCTTTCTCCAGCTATAAACCTAATACACCTTGCTGGGGCCTCTCTGAGCACAAGCCTTGGCCACACGGGGCTTTCTCCCTCTCTGAAGCCCCTGGGTAAGCTCATCAGGGTCCAAAGAATCAGGTGGTACCTCTCTTACCCAAAGTGAATCTAACCACATCAGTGGTTATGTTCTTGCCCAGCGCAAGCACAGAAGCAGAGCCGAGTAAACCACGGGGTAAGGCTGTACACCCAGATGTCCCATGTCTCTCATGTGGAGATAGCTCAAGTATGCACATATGGCACTGCTCTTAGAAGCAAAACCCTTCCCATCTGTTTCTACAGGGAAATATGGAGGTCCCAGTCAAAAAAGCACTCGCTGTGCAGGATAAGAGGGAGGGAAGAGCGAGGCAGCTCGAACGCAAGCGGGAGGGTTACACACGAACTTCCCTCTGCTCTGCCCCTGCGTGTTAGGCTCTGGAATTGAATGGTCACCGGCTTGGAGAGAGGCACTCACCTGGATGGGCTGTCCTCAGCTGCACCATGGCCTGCGCGCTGCCGACCTCGTTCTCCGCCATGCACTGGTATATGCCGTCGTCCTCAGGCCCCACGCTGACCAGGCGCAGCGCCCGGCGCGACAGCCGGAGCCGCGGGCCGCCCGCCAGGGGCACGGCGTTGCGCAGCCACACGACCGAGGGCTGCGGGTTCCCTCGCACCTCGCACGTGAACCTGGCGCTCTGGCCCCAGGGGGTGATCTGCTGGGACAGCTCCATGGTGACCTCCGGGGGCTCTGCGGCGGGGGCAAAACACAGCTGCTGAGTGCCACCTGGCAGAGAGTGTGCCATGGGCACGGCTTTGCACCTTCCTCTGTGGAAGGGAGGAGGGCAGAGTGAGGCATCTTCACCCCACCCCCAAATCGCACCCCTTTTAAGGGGGCCCAGAGGTATCTGCTTCACAGCACCTCTCCTTCAGCATCCACGTGAACTGCAAGGAGAGGTGGCCCAAGGCCATCTGCCTCAGATGACAGCAGCCACCTAAAAGTCCCATTTCTCTGAGCTGAAGTGCTACTCTGCAAAGACCGTGCTTGTGCCAAAACAGCACGTCAGCATCTGGGTGAAATGCAATCCAATAAAACTCAGGTTTAACCTTCCTAATGCTTGTGAGAAAGGGAAGAATGCACGGCACAAATCGTAGAATCATAGAATAGTCAGGGTTGGAAAGGACCTTAAGATCATCCAGTTCCAACCCCCCTGCCATAAGCAGGGACAGCCCACACTAAACCGTGGCACCCAACCTGGCCTTGAACACATACATTTCTCACCCCACAAAGAGCTTCCCTATAGAACAGAACAGAAAGCAATACACTCTGATGTCTTCCTTATGCCAATGTCAAACATGTCTAAGAAGCAGATGGTCCTCCACAAGAAAGTGTTAGAGCAAACCAGTGCTACAAATGACAAAAGAAGAGCTTCTGCAGAGGAAGGGAGGATTCTCCAGCCCATAGTTGGAGCCAGAAAGGAAGAACTATCACCCTTTAGGAAGAACTGCATCTAGAAACTGGAACCACAAGCAGGGGTTTGCTTTACATGGTGGTTTGCCCAGTGAGAGGAAGAGTACAGCAGCACTAGTATTCTCCCCTGAAAGCAGTGGAGAAGTCCCAAGCCCTTCCCGAAACAAGGGCCAGAGCAGCACTCACCGAACACCTGCACGTTGTAGAGGATGAATGCGGCTCCGGTCTCCCCAACCCCATTGTCAGCCATGCAGCTGTAGGTGCCCGAGTCCTCCTCACTTGTGGGGTCGATGAGGAGGTTGCTGAGCAGGAAGCGTGTCTTGTTGTACGCGGAGACGCTGGAGCCGTCTTTGGCCCAGGTGACCCTCGGTGGGGGGATCCCGCTGGCTACACACTCCAGGATGAGGCTCTGGCCCTTGGTGACAATGATGGTCTGAGCTTCAGGGGGGTAGATTATCCGCGCTGCCTCTGCTGTGGAGCCTGGTGGGGAAGAGGAGGAGGAAGGAGGTGGGTGGGAAGGAAGGTGGCTGGTGGAGAAGCACCCTGTGCAAAGTGCAGGTAGGGGTAATGATAGGGCTAAGCCCACTGCACCCCTGCACTGCAGTGGATAAATGGCAACACAGGCTGAGAGGGACATTCCTTAAGGGATGCGTGCACACAGTAAGTGCTGAAAGGCTAAGGGCCTGTGATCACCATCACCAAGAACAAATCCTAATGAGGCAGGATTCCCAGGGGTTGCACACACATCCCAGGAGCTTTGGGGCCTTCTGCTGCTGGGAAGTCTTCCCAGCAACTGATAAGGGCGGTTCACACAGTAAATCAGCTATGATAGCACTGGTACGTGCTCCCAGGGCTGGAAGCACTATGGACATGTGCAGTGAAGGGAAAGAGGCTTACGTCTCACACGGAGCCTCTCACTGGAGACAGAGGTTTTCACCTCCTGTGTCACGGGGTTGTAGGCTGCACATTTGTAAGTGCCCTCATCCTCCTGGCTGGCATTGACGATCTGAAGGTTCCCGGATGGCATGATAAGGTAATTGTCTGTAGAGAGAGAAGAGGAGGTGGTCACAAGATATGCTCCTACCCAGAACATCACTGGGAGCAATGGTGCAACAATGGAAGGAACAGAGCCTTGGGTGAAGCTAGCTCATCACAGGTACGTGCAGCAGAAGTGAAGCTGCAAAATTCAGATCCAAATTAAAGACATTTCACCAAATCCAAAGCTGCCTTTATCCAGGCTGAGCTAGAAGAATGCTTCACAAAACATGGAGATGCCCAATGAAGAGTGACATTGTGCATCACTTAATTCTGCTTTCTTTTGCCTATATGCAGATGTAGCTCCCCAGCCTTAGCGAGCAGGGATATCAGGCAGGGACTCTTAGACTAACCTGTGCTTAGACCAGCAGCAAAAGGACAAGGAAGCAGCAGACAGAGCAAGATGCTGCTGGCAGGGAGAGGTAAAACTGAGGGTCTAGGAAGGGGACCCAGTGGGACAGACCCAGTGAGTGGCACTCACCTCGGGAGGCCTCGAGCCACTCCTGCTTCACACTGTAGCGGACCTGAGCCTTGGGGTGACTTTCAGGCAGGTCGCAGGCAATCACGGCTGTGTTCCCTTCATCCACCTCGATCACATGCTGGCCGTCAAACTTGAAATCTTTGAGATCTGCAGAGAGCAAATGACAGGGCATGGCTGGCTGGCTCAGCATCCCAGTGTCAGCTCATCCTCCCCCTGCAGACCCAGGGCTGTTTCACTGTGGTGCTGGCAGAGGACAACTCCATCCCCAGCAGTTAGGAAAACTGGCCTGGTTTCAGAGTTTTGCTTTTTTCTCCTCCTCCTTACTATAAAATGGGTAACTTAAAACATAGCTTCTGGAGAAACCTCCTGCTCCATGGCTGAGAAACCGGGTGCAAAAAATCCTGGCTCAAGAGTAAAAGAAGAGCCAACTTACTGCAGCACTGAAGGGCAGCCAGAAGCGGTCCTTCTTCCTGCCTCCTGTTTCTAATGCCGCCGCTGTCCTGACACCAAGAAGCTGACTTTGTAGTGGTAACTCAGGGAGCCCATTCAAGGGTGTACAGATGCCAGGTGACACACTGGGAGAAGGTGCATGAATGCTGGATGCTCCCAGAGCTGCGCTGAGCTCCTCCGGAGCCTGAGCAATCAGCATCTCTGTTCCAGGTACTCTTGCTGCTATCAAGGGTCTTATGGCCAAGGATGGTTAACCATGATGCTTCCATGTGTGCCCAGGCAGTGCCCGCAACCCAGTTTGAAGAACAGGAAATTGCAAGGAAAAGCGGATCCTCGTGACCACTGCACAGCTGCCCCTCCTGTGAAAATGCCCTGTCCCAGCATGTGTCCCTCTATGATCAGGTTGTGATAAGAGTTGCTCCTCTGATGGGACCTAAGTACAGGGGTGGGGAGGAAAGGATGCTGGACTGCTTGTTTTCTTTTCCCTGCTTTTGAAAGCAGGAGCTGTGTGGTGAAACTGTGGTGAAGGGCTGTGGTGAAACCCCACAGGGAGCACACAAACCTGGCCCCACCGAGCTTCCTCATGATAAAACCTGTCCCCGCTCCCCCTAAACACAACGCCAAACCTTGCTGGCTCACTGCAAGCCCAAACTCTGTCTCGGCCAGCCTGTTCTGGGAGGGAGAGGTTTGTGTCAGGAAGAGAGTCCTGAGCACACATTCTTACAGTGCCATGCACCAGCCCAGGCGACCACCAGTGACAACTGCACACCCTGCAGCTGGTCACGAGTCACGCTGTCACATCAAGGCTCAAGCCAGAGCATCTTCCCTGGGGCCCAGCGCTAGCACATGTCCCACCAGCAACGTGCTGCCAGATCCGGCCAGGACCGCACGTCCTTTCCGAGCCCCTCGCTAAGGCAGCGCGGCGCGTCCGTCACCATGGCACAGCGCGGCCACGTGCTGTCAACAGCTCCCTCGGCCCTCGAAACCCATCCCAGGACGTGGCACCCGCGACCCCGGGCAGCGTGGGGAGCTGGAGGGGGGGAAGCAGGAGGGCTGGTGGCGGGCGGACGGCAGGCAGCCTCCCTTGGCAGCAATGTGTTTTTGTTCTCTGGGAAATGCAGCAGCGCTCCAAGAGCAAAAAGACAACTCTGGCTCCAAGCTTCTCCCACCCACAGTCATGGAAAAGTGACATGAAGCTTCTCAAGCAGACTTTCTGATTAAAGCAAGATCCTTTATGGAGTTTAAATAAAAACCAGCTCTCTTGGCAGGGCGGCGCGAGAGCCTCCCTGAGTGCGGTGCGGAGGGGCTGCCGGGCGGCTGCCGGGGGAGCGAGCGTCCCGGGCCCAGAACTGAGTGGAGGGGAGGAGGTTGAAAAGAAAAGGGGAGGTTTTGCAATGTCATAAAGATGATTTGCAGCGAACATGCTTCATACTGCTGGAATGTGCTGGCACCGTTCAATTAAAATAATAGCAATAAAAAGAAATGTGATTAATCCTTTAAGACAAGCTGAGGATGGGAGCCATGTTTCCATTGGGTACTAAAGCCAGCTGAAGGTTAACTCTTCACTTGTGCAAGGCTGGCTCGCGCCCCTCCAACAAGGAAAGTTACTGCTGGGGAGGGGAAGGGTGCTTGCTGGGTCTTTTCTCCTCTTTGCTTTTTTGTATTCGATCAAGGAATAAAATAGTAAGAGCAGCAGCAATGGAAAGAGGTGGAGAAGAGGCGAGAGCCCAGCGCCTGCCTGCCCGCATCACACATATTTCTCCGATCAACAAAATATAAACGAGCATCAGGAAAATTAATGTGCGCCTTGGTGGTCTGGATTCATCGCAGCTAAATTAAGATTTCAGAGCCAAGGCATAGGCTCCAGCAATGCTGGCAGGGATCTGCACACACACACGTGCACACACACACAGACCCCACAGAGAAGGGGCTCAGGAGGAAGAGCAGACCCACAGCCCCGGCACAGTGCAGCCCCCTGGGGAGCACCGTGCTCCTGAAGATGGAAATGATGTCCCTGTGCCAGGGACACATGGCTGTGAGTGCTGCAGTCCCACAGGGCAGAGAGCTGGATCCCCAGCCCCTCCTGCCTTTCCCTCCCAGCCTGCCTGCAGGGGATGAGGGGCAAAGCTGTGGATGGAGGGGGAATGGATGGAGGTAAGGGATCCTGGGGTGGCCTTGGGAGCAAGAACCGGGCATTGCTGGAGGAGTGGAGCAAAACCAGCAGGGGAGAGGAGGAAAACATCAGGTGGGCACCAGAACAAACTATTTTCCAATACGCAAGCGTACAAGCCTCCTGCCAAACTACTCCCCCAAATTCCTGCTCCCACACAGCGAACAAGCCTGTTTTATTTGCCACTGGGTTTTGGCCCTACTCCCAGCTGGTACCGGTGCATACAGCCGTCCATTAACACCGACGGGTTGGCCAGAGCAGGCGAGGGGTGGTTGGGCACACCCCCATCCCCTCTGTGCATGGGATGAGCCCCCCTTCACTTAGTGCTAGCACAGCAAAACACAGTGCTGCGCTATGCTGGGACAACCAGCTTCATCCCAGGGCTTCAAATGACCCCCCCCCCCCCATGATGTGGGGGGCCACACACACCTACCCCCACCAGGTAAAGCAGTGTAGGGGGGTGCAGGAGAGGGGCAGCATATGGGGACGCAGGGCTCACCCTTTTGGCTGCCCAGCAGCGGCTGTGCCCCATGTCTAACATGCTATTTGCACCCGGAGCGTAACTCCCGCTGCAGCTGGGAAAAACCACATCCCCTCTCCACTGGCTGGGTTTTCCTTCTCATATGGCAGCGCCTGGCATGCCAGCCCATGTCCTTGTCCTTAAAAGACATGCCTGACCACAGGGAAGCAGTAAGTCCTCATCCACCAGCCACCGGTGGGAGGTGCTGCGGACAGACAAGAGCCATTCTGGGATAACAGCACAGATTCTTGCCCTTTTTGCTTTTTTGTTTAGAAGGGAGCGCAACCAGAGGCCAAGCTCATGGCCATCTGTGCCCCACTCCGAGGCGTGATGGGCTGAGCTGGGGCACAGGGAGGGTCAGCCCTGCAGCTAGCTGTGCTGCTGTCATCGGGGAGGGAAACCAGATGAATCCCAGGGCTGGAGGCCAAGCACCGAGGCAGGCAAGACAGAAAGGATTAAATGAATGGGACACCATAAATAACTTTGGAGAAGAAGCAGTAGTAAACAAACTGCCAGCCCTCAAGGTGAAAGTCCTCCCTGCTGCAGTGAAGGGTGACAGAGGGAAGGGAGTGACCCCGAGAAGGGGAATGGGCAGGGACAGGGGTCCCACAGCCTTGAGGCAGTCACCTTCCACTGCTGTCAGTGCAGGAGGGGGTCACGGCTCGCGCTCCC
>JBCJKH010048480.1:0-15169 GCA_039877255.1 Loriculus beryllinus
CAGCTTGCTCCAAGCCCCTGTGTCCAACCTGGCCTTGAACACTGCCAGGGATGGGGCAGCCACAGCTTCTCTGGGAAGAGATTATTCATACCAATTTTAATGAAATATTGGCCAAATTATCTCTAATGTTATGAGTTCTGACTTTTATATACAGAGCTGAATCTCATTCTGGTTATACTTTCGGGGATCCAAAGATAAAAGACTCCTGTGCAGCCTTCCAGGATAGCTCCATGGGGTTCATGTTCCCTCCTACCACATGCAATCCTCTAATCTTTTAGTCATTTGGCAGTTTGGAGAGTGGAGGAAGGTGGGGACTGGCTCTGAACCACAGCTCCTCTGAGCTTTATCAGCCAGGAGGAATCCCAGCTCTGCTCTGCTCATCTCTTCCATCACTGCTCCTGCAGTGGGAGGGCAGCATACACAGATCTTCCCCTGCACTGGTATTACATGGAACTTGGCCCTGGTCTCCAGCCAGTGCAAGCAAACCCCGTGTGGCTCTTTGGAAACAACCATTTGGCGCCTAATTTTCAAACCACAGACCAACTGTGGTTGGCTCTGAGCCTGTCACCATAGAGCTGTTGACATATTTTGCTCCAGCAGCTGCAGTAACCTGCTCTGTACCTCCTGTCTGGCTCAGCCTCTGTCACGGTCTCACTGCAGATGGGTTAAGATTCTAATTTTGTTCTCCCAGTGCATTCAGAGCTCAGTTTGCAGCAAAGGTGAAAGCAGAAACCTTTGGTTCCTCTTTGAAAAATCATTAGCCTGTCACATTATATCAGGAAGAATGCATCTGGAAGTGCTGAGATTCCTTAAGAGTCAGCCTCCATCAGAGGTAGAGTTTACAAAGTAAATGTACAGAAGAGGGGAGAAGACAGTGTATGGAGATAAAGCGGTATGTGCATGGAATCCGTTTCTCCTGTGCATATTGCATCATGAACAAAGGAGATGGGATGGAAGGAACACTTTCTGCCATTGCAGAGGATGCTCCACCCAAGATCTCAAAGTATTTTACAAAGGATCATTTATCAATCTTTATAAGGATCTTGCAACAAAATTCAGACGACCATGACGATCACTCAGCGAATGTCTGTATGTCCTGGGCTTGTTCAGCCTGGAGAAGAGGAGGCTCCTTAAGGGAAGACCTTAGAGCAGCTCCAGTGCCTAAAGGGGCTGAGGTGCTCAATCTGCAGCATGGACAAGAGATGCTAGCAGCAGTCACAGCCAATAGGCAGGACAGTGGCTGTGAACCACTATGACCTGTGCAGAAAAGTAGCACAAATGATGCAAGGGGTTGAGGAAGATGGAGGAAAAGCAAAGGGGATGTCTTTATCAAGGTGGGTTCTTCTGGAAGAAGACACAGCAACAGGCCAAGAATCGCAAGGTAGTGAGAGTATCCAGCTTCCAAGGAGGTGTCAGTCCTCTCTTGTGCACATGCCAACAGGAGAGTCCTGCAGAAAGAAAATGTTGGTTTTCTTTTACATAAGAAGGCATTTTTTTACAAGAACAAACAGGAAAATGGGTCATGAATTGGTGTGGTCAAGGTGCTGCCTGTTCTTGACACCAAAGGAGAAATGTGCCGGGTGGGGAGGAGGAAGCTATTTGAATGAAAAGTAAACATTATTCAAGAGATTCGTGTAAAGACAGAGCAAAGGCAAAGGGCTGAGCAGCCACAGTGCTCCGAGGTAACTGATTCACTCTAAAGTGCAGATTCTTCACACAGGATTTTCTCTTTGTGGGAGTCCTCCTTTCTGGTCATGCAGCCAAAGACGTCTTTGAGGTTGGCTGAGCACCTCTGGGTACCTCCAGTCCAATTGCTCCACTGGAAGGACTCCCATATCCTTGCCAGATGTGAGGTGGAGGTGTTCTCCTCCCTGGCCTCAAGCCAGTCCTGCAGACCCAACCCCTGCCACTGGGGAAGTGAGTGGGTGTCCGCTGAACCAGAATCACTGGTGACGTATCCTCACAATACAAAATTAAGGCATTCCACTGCATGGCAACAGAAGTGGAGCAGATCAGCCCAGGCTGTACAACACAAGCATTGTAAGCCCCAGTGCAGGCCCAGACGGGTTAAATCCTTCCCTTCAGCAGATGGGCTCAGCCTGGACTGGCAGTTGCAGATGGTTTCTCTGCTCAGGCAGAGCAGGCGGTGGGACTGGTGAGGTGGGAGAAGGCCACAGCTCAGCAGCAGCTCTGAGGAACAGACAGGGGCTGTTTCCCAGTGTTTCCTGGAGCAGGTGGACCCGGTACAGGTGCCAGTTGGTAGCAGTGTGGGTGACAGCTCCAGCTGTCATGAAAGAAGCCTTTACACAGAGCGGAATGTCAGAAATACATGTACCCTGCCCTGGGCACTGGTGTTGCATGTAGTCGTAGGGGAACTGCTGCATGTTCCTCTGCCTTTCCTCTCTCAGGAGTGCAGTTTCCATGTCCTCTGTGTGTGTGCCTGCCTGTGCAACATGTGCTGCATCAGAGGGGGACCACGTCTTGAGTGGAGCAGCTGGTGCCTGTATGGGCTGATGTAGGAGGACTTGGCCTACTGTTTCATCTCCTGGTTTTGGTGGTAGAGGCTGTTGGTTTCTGATTTTGGCTCCAGAGCAGAGCTGCTCCAGCCCTCTCAGCAGCACCGTGACCTCCCCTGGTCCTGCTCTGAACTTCCCTCACAAGAAGCTTAAGCATGGAGTGGGCACCTTGGTTTGGGTCTGATCACTCCCTGGACAGCCCTGTTACACACCACAGACTCCTCCACCTCCGGCGTCCCACCAACAGTGGTTGGATGAACCCCTTCCCTCCCTCTCTCCTGCCCCCTCAAAAGAACACAGTGTACCACTGGTGGCAGGTACTACCACGTGCCCAAGCAATGCCAGCACAGCACCACGTGCCTGTGACAGGGCTTTGCTCATAGTCTCAAATGTGTGTGTATGACAGCTACAGCCCCTTCTTAACTGACAGAGAGAGATGTTATCATTTCTGCTGCCCCCACATCCTCTTTTCAGAGCTCTGTTCTATCTTAGTGCATGGGGGTATTTCCATCCCTGCCTGTGAGGGCCTCAGTTGCAGAAACACTGCGTATGATGAGCCCTGGGCAGGGATTTTTGCTGATTGCTGTAGTGAGTCATTATTTCCTGGCAGAGTGTGAGGCTTCACCACTTGGGGACACTCCCTGTGTGAGCCTAGGAAATGGAGCTATCCAAGCACTGAGCATCCCTTGGTGCAGAACTCAATAGCCCTGAGCCTTGCAGAGGTGAGCGGGGCTTTCAGGTGGTTGAAGTCCAGAAGCCTCCATTGAGACATCCAGGATGCCTTGGGAAAGGCACTTCCAGAAGAAAGCAATACATTGAGAGCCACAATGTGTCAGCTCAAAAGGGAGGCCTCTGCAAACCTATGGGAATGGTGCTCAAGCACTTTCGCACTGGTTGCTATGCACAGTTTTGTTATCAACATAAGTCAGTAGCTTCTGAATGTAAAGTAGCCTGGATTCGACCATGGAGCTGAGTCTGTCTCCTGCTTGCTTTCCTGAGGCCTGGTTATATCAGCCTGCCTGGGTCTTCTGGCCATGCTGCTTGCTAGAAAACATCTGCCAGAAGGACATGGATGGATCTTGGCAAGTGCAAACACCTGCATCTTGCAAGGCCTTGCCCAAGGAGGAGTAAGACAAGAAGGTGACTGCAGCTTCCCAGATGCTCTCCTCACTTCTGGGAAGGTGGTTAAGTTCATGCTTGGAATTACTGGGTCAAGGGCCTCCACCCTTGTGCCAGCTATGGGATTGCATCCTGTGAGAGCATCTTCAATCCAATGTTGTTGGTGGGTATTGGCTCCAAAGTGATCCTTTGGTAATGCTGCCTCCCCCAGCAGGAAGGAAGGGAGCTCTGCCTTTCCATGGATGCAAGTGGTGGATCTCAGAAAGCGTGTGTGGCTTTTTAGCCATGACAGTATACAGGGGGCTGGCTGAAAGAGGGTTGCAGTGAAATGTGCAGGTGGAAATCAGTTTGGACCTGATTTGGCTGTGTGCCTTAAAGGTCCTTACCTCTGCAGTGAGCAGGAGGAGTTTTGGGTTCAGAAGATGACGGGGTCTAAGGTGTCATTAACTCAGCTCTGCACTCTGTGCCTGTGTGAGGTGGACCATGGATTGTGCCGATTCTGTACTTGTAAAAGAGGAAGGACACAAAGATAAACCCCATCTGCCTTGTGGTTGAGAATGGCTCTTTATAAACCCAGAGCAGATGGGAGAAGGGCAAGGTGTTCACATGCTGAACTTACCCTTCTTCCTCTGGTCCTCAGCCAAGCACAGCGGAACTCTGGCTTTTCCAGTTCTGCCCCTGCATGTCCGTGCAATGCTTGTGTATGGCTCTCGGGTAGCTCAATGCTGCTCCCATCTTCCACGCTCTTAACTTTTGCATTTAAACTCCATGCAGAACTTGCACGCCCCAGGCATGGGAAGGCTCCTCCAGTGCTTGCGGATGGTTGGACCTTCTGCTGCCCCCTATGATGGTTCTCATTAGTAAACCTGGGTTGATTTTAGAGGTACAGATAACAGATTCGGCATGCCTCATTTCTTACTTTGTTGATTGACTTTCAGAAATGTCAGCATGAAGCAGCCCGGGGGTTCCTTGGGTGCGAATAGGACAGTGTCGTTCACCCTACACATGTCCGGGCACGATCTGCCCTCCAGTGGACGAAAGCCCGTAGAGCCAGACTTGTTTCACTGCGGGATGAATATTCCTCACTGCTTGACCTCGTGCCTTGAGCTGGGTGACAGCGACCAACAAGGCTTTGCGTGCTCGTCAGGACAACGGGCCTGGCATGGCAGGAACAGGCCCTGCTGCCCTCCGAGGAGACCCCTCCGCAGTCCTCACCCAACTCTGGGGCAGCAGCACAAGAAGGACTTGGAGTTGCTGGAGCAAGTCCAGAGGTCACGGAGATGCAGCCAAAGATACGATTGACCTGATACAACACAACCTCATTCCAATAAGCTTGAGGCTGTTTCCTCTTGTTCCTTGGGAGCAGAGACCAGCCCCCCCCGGGCTCCATCCTTCTGTCAGGCACTTGTAGAGAGCGAGGCCAGGTTGGACACAGGGCTTGGAGCAAGCTGCTCCAGTGGAAGGGGTCCCTGCCCGTGGCAGAGGTTGGAGCTGGAGGAGCTTTAAGGTCCCTTCAGCCCGCCCCATGTCGCTGTGGGGCTCGCTCGCACCCTCAGTGCCTCCCCCTCTTCCCCTCAGCCGTGAGCGGGAAGCGGAGAGCCAGCAGTGCGCCTGCGCGGCTCCGTCCCGGCATGCCTCGCGCGCGGCCCGCGGGGAGGGCTCTCCTCACACAAAGGCGCAGCGCTGGGAAAATGGCGGCTACAGCGGCGGTCGGGGCGGCCACGGAGAACGCCGGCGGCAAAGTAGAGGCACCCGCGGCTGCCGCGGCGACAGCGGCGGCTCCGCAACCACCTAACGGGGCCGGGGGTGCTGTGGGTCCGCCCCCTAAGAGGTAGGGGGGCCGCTGTGAGACCGCGCTGCCGCCTGGGCCTGCGGCGCCGCATGCGGCCTGCCCGCACCGCCGGCCCGGCCTGGCCGAGCCCGGGGAGGGAAACCGGGGCCTCCACCGTTGCTTCTCTCGGGCTTCTCTCGGCGGGGCGTGCGCTGGGACCAGAGCCGTTACTGGGGCTGGAGCCCCTGTTCGCTTCCAGGCACGCCCTGGGAGCCCGGGCGAGGCCTACCCGCTGGGAAGGCGCGTCCGGGGCTCCCGGAGCGTGAAGGGGGAGCGGAGAAGGAGCCGGTGCCAAGGCTCGGCGCTTTGTGCAGCTCCAGGCCCCGGTGTATGGTGGATGTAGGTCCTGGAGGTCTCTGCTTGTCCCGCTTGGGAGATGTTTGTGCCGGGCCTCAGCGGACAGCTTAAGCCCTCTCCTGGAGGTGCAGGATTGGCCTTAGTTCATTACTTTTTTGTTTCGCCTATAATAAGTTGTAATAGTTAAACTCTTCTCGACCTGGCTTCATGCTGCTGCAGGGTTTGGAGCAAAGCATGCTCTGTTCCGTGGCTATGAGTAGAGTGTGTTGGGAATTGAAACACAAATGCCTCACGAGTGAAAGCATGAAGGGAATGCCAAGCACTAAGTCAAGGTTGTGTGGCTAATGTCGATAATTGGTACAGAAACTTAAAAAGGAACCTGCAGGGATTACAGCTGTGGGTTTGTAAATGTGGAGATGAAAAAGCTGGAACTGCTTCTTGCCATCCTGTGTTCATGTAACCTAATTCTAGAAAATTTAATAGTTAGCAAAGCTGTTCCTTAGCTAATACTAAATCTATTGAATGAAGAGTGTATTTTCTCCAGTTAATTTTTGGCCCCAGGCCTTGAACGCTGTGGAGATAAGAAACAGGATTTTGAACCTGATGTTCTGTGAGTAACGTTTGAGACTCGAGGTCAGGTTTGTTCCTGAGGTGTGTTACATACCTGTGTGCCTTTGGGCTGCTGGTTGCTGCAGGCTGTTACACCCAGACGTGGTGTGTGCCTCTAGCCTGACCCAGAACTGACAGATCAGCTCGGGAGTCTGTAGGTAACCAGGTAACTGGGTATGGAGAGGAGATGATGGTTTCTTGAGTTGGGAAACCGCTCTCTGCCTTTGCTGCTGGAGCTTGTGGGTGCTGTTTCACAAGAGCAGGAAGGTAACCAGCTTCCCAGGTGCTGCTTTTTGGAGTAAAATGTTCATATCTCTCTTTTTCCAATGCATAATAGTTAAATTGTGCTTATGGCAACTGAAACAATACCAGCATACGCAACTCTTCCTGCAGGCAGACAAAGGCCTGTCCTGATCCCAGTGTCACAGTGGCTTGTGCTCTGATGACATTTAGTACATTGGCCACAGCTGGAGAAAAATCTTCCCATCATGTTCTCTTCTCCAGAATTGTTTTACACTTCAGGAGTAGTCTCCTCATACAAGTAAACATGTCTGCTGCTTTGTTCTGATCTCACCCCTAGCCTCCATTATATTTGGAGTCTCTCCAAAGAGTTTTTCCTTTATCCAGGTACAGTTCTATCTGTCACATTGAGCTCCATGTGGCAAAGCTGCCACGTCTCCAGTGGTAATGCCAACGTTCACGTGAATGTATTTTCAGTGTCCTCAAGCAGGGAGGAGGATGTGTCTGGATGGATTTTTATTCCCAGTGATTTCTGGGACATTTGTTAGGCGGAGGTGGCATGTTTAAGAAAATTTGGAGAGGCATGTGCATAAGTTTGTTTCTTTGGAGGAGATAAGAGCTCCCCTTTCAGTTACTCCTTCACACATCACAAAGGGGAGAATTTGGGTGAAGCATTTTAGTTCTGTAACCCAAGGGAAAAACCCCACAGTAAATAAAATATCTTCTGAAAAGAACCATGTAAATACATTATTTTCTGTAGATCTTGTTTAAGACTTGGTGTAAATGGAGCCTTGTTACTCAGAGTGCTTCCTTGGGATGGGCAAAGCTGCTGTCTGTGTTTCATCTCCCTTGCCCTTCTTACGGATAGGGATACTTGGGATTACTCCCGTGGTGTATTTGAGAGGTGATGTGGGGCTCATTTCTTCCTGCTGTCTACAACTCCCTTGAAAGAAGCCCTAAACAGTTGTTTTTGCACTTGGTAACCACGTCTGAGCAATCTCTGTGGACCTGTGCCTGGTCCTTGTCCCTGTGTGTGAAAACCCTGGAGGAGTTGTCTGAAATCCCGCAGAAGAAAGCAACTTTGCAGCTGCAGTAGTTTCCTTGTGACCTTGCTGGGGTTTGTTACGCTAAGTAAGGAATGTGTTCTAGGTTAAGGCCTGTCTTTAACAGCAGATATTGTGGTTTGTCTGAGTTCTTCCCAGGTATGTCAAAGCTTGAGGTGTTCTGAGGCCGACTTGGGAACCTTAAGTGCATGACTGCAGAAAAGACCTGCATTGTACCGCATTACTTCAGAGCATGTTATCCAGCACTTCAGCCCAGGGGAATTGTAACTGGTTCCAGTTGGAGGAATAACCATAAAACCTGGGGTGTAGCTTTTCATACAAGCATTAAATGTTGTGCTATTTGTTCAGACAAACAGAAGTTAAGGTCTTGGAAAGATTGTCCTATTTTTAATCTATTTTTAGGGTTTTAATTACTTCATTATTCGAGACTTTTTTTTAGGAAGTTCAGTAAGGAAATGTCTAACAAATGTCATTTTTTGGTGAAGTAAGTACTGTATGTAACTAAAAAGCACTTTTTATTTGAGTAGATATCTTTTTCCAGCTTATTACTTGCACAAAGAACCTGTTCTTGGCATAAAGTGATAAATGATGTCTGTACTTGGAGCCAAATTCTATTTGTGGTTCTGGCTGTATCCATAAAATACAATATTATTGTGTGTTTGCTTGTAATGTATCCTTGTGGCTGAAAAGTGATAAAACAGGTAACCTGCTCAAATATAGAGCTTCACAGCCGTCTGTGTACCTGTTTGCTTTACTCCCCTGCAGGCTGTTGTATGTGTGCAGTGGTTGAAATGGTTCTAAGGGCAGCGCTGGTGGAGGAGTGTGTTCACATCAGTGTTTCTGACATGGCTTGCACTTTGTAGGTCTTAAGTTGAGCAAAAGCTCAGTGTATGTACAGACAAGTTTAGAAACTTGACCAGCTCCTTTGACTCCTGTGTTCTCCTGAATTCTTTCTAAAGAGGTGGTTTTGCATCTTCTCAACCAGCATAAAGTGAACAAGGAGATGAATTGGTTTAGTGAAGGAAATTTTGTCTGGCTGAGGCTGAAGTGTTTCATTCTCCTGGGTTTTAAATACTGTTATCCAGCATTTGTGTTCTGCTGAGCCCTGAGGGTCACTGGGTTGGTTGAGAAATAGTCTTAATTTCTAATGCTTTTTCTGTTTTGACCTGTTGGAGCTAGATTCTGAAGTAGCTAAAAGCACTGTTGAATCTGTTGGGTGGAATGCGCAGAGGCTTTGAGTTTGTCATCCAAAACCTCTGTTAATTAGAGGAGAAAAAGGTGGGTTTAGGTAAGAGTCATTGACCCGAGTGTTCAGTTAGATCTGGGATTATTTTGTTACAATTCTTCCAGTGTCAGACTATAGTTCTGGTGGGTCAGTTTTTACCTGACTGAATGGTGTTTAATTACTTGACCTAGTTGGTGTTTCAGCAGTGGAGTGGCTGGGGAGAATATACATAGGGTGGACTGTCTGGTCTGGAGTGTCACAAGGAGATGGATTGAGGCTTGGTCGGCTTTAAAGACATTCAGCTTATGAAATAGCAACCTTGAGTTACGTTGGATAAACGCGGGAGGAACCAGCGGGTCTTCAAGACATAAGTTGTCTGCTATTAGGAAATCTTTGTTGCAATCCACTGTGTAGGTCTGGTGCTGTGAGCACCAGCTTTGGTTGAGAGGTGTCCAGTTGTGCCAGGATGAACGGATGGAACTTTGAAAGTTTTGCTGTAGTGTTAAGACTGTAACAAGTTCTGTTCCCAGAGGTGGTATGACCGTGGTCCGATGCCAGAGTAGTTAATGTATGTGATTATCTTTCTTTGCTTGCAGTGAAGGTGAACGACCAAGCCAAAATGAAAAAAGGAAAGAGAAAAGTGTCAAAAGAGGAGGAGGAAATCGCTTTGAGCCATATGCTAATCCTGCTAAGAGATACCGAGCTTTTATTACAAATATTCCCTTTGATGTGAAGTGGCAGTCTCTGAAAGACCTGGTCAAAGAGAAAGGTAATGTACAACTCAGGTGGCCAAGTGATGTCTGTCATCTTACTTGTGGCTGACTTTGTTTGTGAACTTACCACTTGACGTGCTGGGTGGATTTAGTGCCACGAGCTTCGTAAAAGGTCTTCTCGAGGCCTTTTTGGGTGTTGCACAGCATCTGCTCCCTGGCAGCCTTCCAGATGGATGCTTCTTTGTAGTCACGTTGGCATAGAGCTGGTAGTGCTTTATCGGAGATCTAACAGAGTATTTTTCTTAGGGGGGGAAATGAGATATTTATCAGGTTTTAGCCTTGATGTGCAACAAAATTCCTGAAGCATTTTACTGTCTTATGGGTAATAAAGGCAGTTCCTTACTGCTGCCCTGGTGTGTGTATATGTAGCTGTGTCCCCAGCTTCGTAGTGATTTGTGCTTAGATAAAGATCCATTCTGCCATTTGGTTGCAGTAAAATCTATTTATGGGTTACCTGCACAAAAGTAAAAGGAGGCTTGTGCTTCGTCATGTGCTGCAAGACAGGGCTTTGGAAATGGTGTTCATGGTGTTTCCCCCTTCCCCACTTGGATTTAACTGTCCCATGGGAATGGGAGTTGCCTTAGTTTGACTTCATCATCATTATCTTTTGGAGATGATGAAGACATTGAGCTGCTACTTGGGTTGTGGCAAGCCTAAATGTAGTGCTACTTCTTTAAGCTGATGCCTAACTTTAATTTTCAAATCACCTTGGAAATGCAGTGGAGTGGCAAGAAAATACATAGCTTCTCCATCATCAAAATGATTCAAAACAAGAGTAACTAAGGCAACGATTCCTCTTGTGGGTCACTGCTAAAATACATAGCATCTGTCCTAAAGAGTGATTAGTGTTCACTTGCGTTTGCACTAAGGAAGGCATGAGAGTTAATGTGTTTACAAGGTGTGGCCTAATGACGGGGAAAACAAATTTCCAAAGGGTTTGAAAATCTTTGTCTTTGGAGGTAAAATGGAACTTGAGTCTCGTAAGGACAGTCAGGATGTGAGCCCTGGGAAGATTCCATAATTAGAGGCCGTGGAATGTCCATGCTTGAGACTGAGCAATGGTTTTCTTTAATATGAAGAATTACGGTCTTAAAGACTGCTTTACAAGGCCCTAATTATGAATGATCCCTTGCCTCAAACTATGCTTTCACTTTGCTGCCCAAGATCATTGGTTAATAGGAGTATCTGTATGTGTAGATGTCTAATTTTAAGTACTCTGTTGAATTCCGTTCCAAGTGTCTTGTGGTTTCTCTCCAGTTCACGTGGATGGAAAAGTCCGGTGTGAGATTGTTTCCTGCCTTGCTGTTCAGCTGCTCATTCCAGCAGATACTCCTAGGGGAACGTTGAAACCTCTTCATTCTGTCTTCAGGGCTTGTTATGCTAAAGCCTGGAAAGCATTGTTCGTGGTTTTTGGGACTGCTTGTTAAAATGCACCAGTTTAGATCTGCTGTATAGTTATAATTTCATTCTAATCAGTCATTGACTTCTAACAAATTGGTGCTCTTGGGCTGTGCTTGAACTTGCTCACTTGGGACTTCTTGATACAAGGCATAGTAGTTCCAAGAACCAGGAACGTGGCTGTGGTAAAATGTAAATGTTAGAATTCTTGCTTTGTAAGTGTAAGAATTGCAGGCCAACCATTCTAAGTTTGGGGAGCATGTGGAAGAGTACACAAAGGGGAAATCTAGGTGTTTCTGGACTGCTCCAACGCTTGGCAGTCGTGAAGGCTTCGGCTGTTAGCAGCACTGGCATAGCAGGTTGCTGAACGTGGAGGAGTTCCCCTCCAGCTGGTTTGTGGCAGTAAGTATGGGTTAGGAGACGTGAGCTTTGAGGTCTGCTCACATTTCTGCAACCTGGTTGCTTCAGATGCGTACAGTCTTCTAAAGGTGCCATCTTGCAAGAGTAATGCCTTGGTTCAGGCATTTCAGTGTATCTGTTGGTGAAACTCAATTACAGGTATGCAGTACAACAGTTATTAATGATATTAAAAGATGTTCTTGTTTGAAACTCCCTTGTATTGGCTAATGAGCACAAGGTTCTACTAAAGTGACATGATCAGCATAGAACTGGCAGTTGGTGAATGGCTTCAGGAGAAGAATGGGGCAGCCTGGAAGCTGAGGCTAAACATGATTGAATGGGAATGTGTCTTTATCTGTCCCCCCAGTAGACAGCTCTGTCTTAAGGAAAGAGGTGGTAATGCTTCATTGCAGCTGGATGAATGAGGTGGTACCATGCGATACAAAGGAACTTGTATTTGAATTCAGAGATTTCTTGGTTTCTTTAGGAAATAGAGAATTGTGTATTTGAAACAATTCAGAGGATGCGGGACACCCCAGAAACTCTTGGTGTTGGTGTGGCTGTACTTTCATTCTGTAGGGCAGAGCTGGAATACGAAGCAAGCCCTTCCGTCCTCGGATCAAAACCTGGGGAGGAAGAGAAGCCACAAAGCTTTTCCAGCTTAAACTTGCTTTGAAGAGCAGCAGCTGCTGAGCTCCATGTGCTGCCTTCGTTCTTGCTTCATCTCCAGGAAGTTTTGGAACCTTTGTGGCCTCCTAAAATGTACCTCTTGCTATCGTACTTGATCCAGAGGTTGGTACTGCTCCCAGATGTTATGACTGGAGAGCACTTCTGTTCCGACAGTACCTGCAAACAGCTGCTCTGGAGAGTCCCTGGGTTTGAGTGCCCAGGATTCTAGTGCAGTGTGCTTGCAGGCTGGAGCTTTAGGTGGGTAAAGAGAAAGGGACGGTTAAGCTATGTGGAAGTGCTGCTTCCATCTGACTTGTTCCCCTTGCTTTCAGGATGTGTGCTGAGGAGTGGCTTTAATGTCATTGGCCTTAACTATCTTTTCAAGGAGACACTGTTCTTCACCAGTGGCTGCAATGAGCCTTTTCAGTCCCTCTTTCATATGTCAGCTCTGAAAGAGCCAAAATTGTCCGTGTTTTGTCCTGGGTTCTTGTGCGAGGGTTTTCCCTTCCCTTACTGTAAAAGAACAGCTTGTGAACTCTTTTCTGTCTCTACTTTGGGAAGAAGGCTTTCCTTCTCCCCATTTAACTACAACTTTATAAGTGTATAAAGTGCGTTTCTCTTCTTTCTCCCCAGCCCGAGCCCCCACATAAATTTTTAGGGGTTGCCTGTCATGAGCTTTACACTGTAGATGAAAGAGGAGCTGTGACCAACTCTGAATTGCCTCATATTGAAAGTACTGGCTTCCTGATCATGGGGTCCTCTTGAATCAGTCACACTACTTGTAGTTCTTTACTTCATAAGAGGATGAGGCATCCATGTAGTTTTGATAATATCTTGAGAGTCGTCTTTCTCTACTTAGTATTCATTTTTGACCCTCTAGGCTTAAGACATAACTGATAGAAAGCATTTATCCTTTCTTCATGTTCTGTGCTTCTCCTTTTGCTGAGACTTGCCTCTGCACCTTTCACTGCTGCTTGGTTTGTCACTGTTGAACTCGTCTTGCCCAACTTGAGACTCTTTGAGGTTGACATCTGTGTCTGAGCTTGTATCTTAGGTACTTGCCCTGTCTTTAGGGTTAGGGAAAGCCATCTGAGCCATACCTCAAATCGCCACATGGACAAACTTATCTGAACTTCAGCAGTCACTGGAGAGTATCTGAGTTCTGACAGACCAGACTGGCTTGAACAGCTTCACTGTCTGTGCAGATAAACTTTGGGGAATGGATATAAAGTTTGAGGGGGGAGGAATAATTGCTGTAGTGAGTAACTCTGGAGATTCCTTTGGTTTGTGCTGTGAGTTCTTGCAGTGATTTCTCCTTCAGTCTCTTGCTCAGGAAACTGAGTTTCTGAACTTTCTCAAGTGTGAGGTTAATAAAGAAACTCATCAATCTGCTCTTAGTTAAGTTTTAAGGACACAACAGGGAACGTGTTCCTTAATGATACTTGTATTGACTTGCAGCTAGTGTTTCATGCAAGTTTCATCTCCAGTAAGAAACCTGAGTTCCTTAAGTAAGTCTCACGTGCTTGGATGAAATTCCTTCACTTGTGGATCCAGGATCTGTTTCCTGATAAAAGCCAACTGCTCTCTGGCAGAAGGAAAACCTGCCTGGATCACTGGGCACTATATTTGCCCTCTGAAGTGATTTAGTACTGGACTGTGTGCTCTGGGTACTTTTCCATGGCTTTATTGTCTGTGCACTGTTGTAGGCTGCCCTTGCTACTGTAACCTCGTATCCAATGGTTTTGGGATCTAGAAAAAGCCAAATCAGATGTGACCCAGTACAGGCTCTTAAAGAAGTTTCCTTTGCCAGGTTCAAACAATGGTCTCTTGGAACAAGGGTCATGTTGAATTGTTTTATATGTTTTTTCAAGTGGTGGTGGTGGAAAGGCATTTTTCTTGCAGTAGTTCTGTACTCTGGATTTGGTGTCTCGGATACTGAGCTGGTACATATCTTGTGTGTTCCACTTTTGTTTCCTTAATTTGGCTCTTTGTGAAGTTCACATCTTGGAAGGAGAATAGCTACTTCAGGATGTACACTTAGTTTTCACTATAGGTGTCTATAAGGCTTGAACGTGAAGCACTGAGTAAAAGTGGCACATAAAAGATCTTCCAAGTGATGGACAAGTGCTGCTGTGACAGACTCCTGAAACCTTGTGGCTCAGAGGGCAGAGATTTGTATTTAATATGTTATGTTCAAGCTTGGCAAACTCCTTTGGAGGTGTGTGTGTGGATCTGAAATAGGAATTGTAGCTGAATTATATTAGTGGTTGGGAGAGGAGAGACCTCAATCCTAGGGGCTTCTGGCCTCTGTGGGATGGAGTGGTTTGGTATTGCAGGTGATCAGGGAATTTCTTACTACATACACTGATGAATGACATTTGCATTCTATGAACACAGTTGGGTTGGATTCTGGCTGCTGCTGTTGGAATGGATGGCTTCAGAATGTCTTGGTAGTGCTGAAGGCTTGGGCTTGGTGCCTGGCTGCTATGTACCACCAAGGACTAGGGCAGGAGGGCTGGTTACAGTGCAGCCCTTTTCACTGTGGAAACAATTCTGTGTACACTATGGGATCCCATACTGATGGGATCCCACACTGATGAGATCATAGGATGGAATTAATTTTGTTAGGCTATATTTCAAGGAGTATTGTTTTGGTAGTGGAGCTATAGATAGTAATGGGACACTCATCTACCCTGTCCCTTTCAAAGGGACTTGTTATTCTCCATCAGTCTCAAATGCTTACCCTCACAAACACATGAATGGATCAGGTCTTGGTTGTTTCTCTACTCTGGAGACAGGCTCAGAGAGCTGAGCTGGTTCAGCCTGGAGAAGAGAAGACTCTGGAGAGACCTGAGAGCAGCTCCCAGTGCCTAAAGGGGCTACAGGAAACCTTAAGAGGGGCTTTGGACAAGGGCCTGTAAGGACTGGCCAAGGGGAATGGCTTTCATCTGCCAGAGGAGAGACTGAGCTGAGCTCTTAGGCAGAAGCTCTTCCCTGTGAGGGTGCTGAGGCGCTGGCACAGGGTGCCC
>JBCJKH010048484.1:0-11392 GCA_039877255.1 Loriculus beryllinus
CTATGAGATGGGTTTATCTGAATGACATCAAATGGCCAGGAAGTGTCTGTCTCAGCCCAGCCTGGCCTCTCCTTCCAAGCTCCAGGGACCCTCCCATGCCAGGACAAAGCAGGCTGCAACACCAGAGCTTTAAAAACACCATTATTTCATAGACAGCCCCAATCCAGCTGCACTGCACAGAACACAAGAGCTGCTGCAGGGAGCATGGTCCCTGTGCTGCTGCCCCAGCCAGAAGCAATGTCCACAGGGTTCGGTGTCAGGACAGTCCTGGAAGAGGGTCTTTATCCAACCGAGGCCACGACCACATCCACGGGGAGCTCCTCCACGCTGCGGGCAGTGACCTGCATGGTCACTGTGTCCGTCAGGACGAGCCGGGACTGGACCAGGAGGTCATGGCCCCCCCGGAACACACCTGGGAGGGACAGCAGGAGGGAGAGGATGAGCAGGGAGGCAGAGCACGGCTCAGGCCTCCCCTCCCCTGCAAGCCCGAACATGAACACTTCAGCTTCCCACAGCCAGCCCGGCTGATCCCAGCACGGGAGGCCCCTGAGCAGCGCTTCCCTCTCATCACAGCAGACCTGGGACGACTCCTGCTGCAAACCTCCTGAAAGCCAAGTGTGAAATGAACCAACCCCAGCCAAGAGGAGACCCAGACTCCCCCCGTGCCCAGTCACCCATCCCAGAGCTCTAGCACCCCTTGTACATCCAAACCAGGATGCCACAGCTCACAAAGACAGCAAATTCCACCTTGTTGGAGCTGATCCCAACCCCTGCTCTACACTCCCAGAGACAAAACCCACAGCAGGACCAGCCCCCAGCTCCCCCTCGGAGCGCAGTGAGCTCCCTCCTGCCCGATTCACTGCAGGCAGCTCTGTGTGACCCCCCCTGCCCCAGGCGCTGCTCCCCAGCCCACAGGTACCTGCCAGGTACAGCGTGTGTGAGTTCTTGTTCTCTGGCACCTTGTCTGAGCGCTCGCAGGGCTGCATCCCCAGGAACTTCACGATGTTGCTAACGGCCTCTGAAGAAAACAGAACAGGCTCCACACCACAGGTACCGTAACAGAGACACAGAGAGCATCCAGAGGGGACCCAAGCCCTCCCTGAGGGACACGTAGCATTGGCCAGTATGGCTTCTGGAGGCAAAAGCAGCAACCCCTCCCCCTCTTCCCCCAACAGTTCTGTATCTGATGCAGCAAAAGTGTAACAGAAAGATGATGGTGAATGAGTCAGACCAGGGAGGAAGCAGAGCGAAGCTGGGTGCACCTTCCTGCACAGCCTGCTTGCTTCTCTAGGGTGGAAGCAGAAGGAAGGAGACATCCTGCAGGAGACACAGGTCTTCAGGAGGGATCTGAAAGTCCTCAGGGAAGGTCTGTGTGCCTGGGATGGTAGAGTGCAAGATGCTCTCCTGCCTCCCACAATCCAGCCTGGTCCCCATAGGACCCAGAATATTCTTTTGGCTTTTTGAGGCCCAAGCTAGCTTATCACAGTAACTGCAGCTCTGCATTCAACAGCTTGTGAAAGGATCTGCCCCAGCAGCCTCTGTGAGAGACCTGAAGGGAGCCAGAAGGAATGTTAAGAGCTCAGACACCCCCTCACCTTCCAGGGTTTTAATAGCAGACAAAGTAAAGGTCTCTTCCTTTTCATACTCGTCTCCCACTTCATCCCAGGCTGCTCCAAAGTTTGGCTTCAGAACCCGCTGGATGTGATCGGCCACTGTGACCTCCAGGTCCTCGAGCTGGTGGTGGAAGGGGTTCAAGTGAAACACGGTTGTTCTTAACCCTGCTCTCTGCAGACTGGACTTTAGAGCGGATGCCCCAAGAGTGGGTGGATGCAGGAGAAGGACTCCATGCACGGACACGTCAGAGCAAGCCCTGCTCTTCTGACCTGGCCTGAGCAAGCCCTGCTTGGCCTGGGATTTCCCATGTTTACAAAGCCAGTTCCTGTGCTGAGCACAGGCCTTGGTCTGGCACAGATCAAAGTACAGAGAAAAGTCCAAAACAGAGGGAAAAACCCCAAAAACTAAGAGAGAGCTGCTCGTGCTCACACAGACACAGCATGCGCTCCCCTGCAATGCACTAAGCTTCTCGTTTGCCCTCCTGGTTTATCCTTTTGTAGGCTGAAGTACAGCGGGGCACTGGCAGATGCCTGCCCTCCTCTAACGCTGGGTGCTGGGCTGCTGAACTGCTGCAGCTGCGAAGGGCAGGGCCAGGCTGGTCCCTACAGGGCAGGTACCGAGGGGCTCTCAGTGCACCCCCTGCATTCACCTCAGCAGCCACTGCAGGGCAGGGACAACCTCCTGGTTCAAGCTGGAAGAGTTCAAGTATCACTGGAATGTCCTGGTGACTGGTAGGACGCAGAGAGGGGTTAACCTTGCATATTCCATTGGGAAAACCCTCCCCCTCCTGTGACTCACTGCACAGCAGTGCCTCTGATCAGGCTGCAGCTGCTACAGGAAACACACAGAAAACAGCCCCTGGAGCTAACAGGCAAGCTGAGGTAGTGCCACAACATTCCTCCCTTTCCCAAGGGTAAGCACCACCCACTGTGAGTCAGTCCCAGGTTCTGACCAAGCACAAGTTCAGCTTCTTCCTTTGTAATAAACCAGCCCACCTAGAAATGGCAAAGCCTGGAAGAGAGGTGCTTCTGCAGCATCCATGCTGGAGCAAAGGGGAAAGCCCCATCTTCCCCAGAGCAAGAATAAGGATGGCAATCCCCCAGTATCAGGCAAGCCCCTAGGAGCCAAGTGTGGTAGCAGGAGAGCAACTCGAAACTAAAGATGTCCAATAGCCCTTTTCCTCCACAAACCTGACTGTGCAATTGCTGGAGCCCCTAGGGAACAGTCAGCCCAACCTGGAGGACACACCATGACCTCCCAAAACAGGCATCCTGCACAATGAGGATACCTCAAACGAGTAAACCCACATCTGCACCCTGGAACAGACACCACAGACAGCAAGAACCTCTTCACATGGTGCTGCCCACACCGGTGTCAGGGTCACATTACTGCTTGCAGGGATCACAAACCCCTGACAGTGGCAATAGTTTTGATGTTCAGCTCCTTACCACATACTCGTCCTCGTAGCCCTCGTCATCAGCCTCCCCCGTGTTGGGATCACAGTCCTTGACAGTGAACTTCATCATGCAGCTGAAGGTACAGGCCACTGCAGATGGGGAGGCAAAGGCAAAGCTCAGTTACCACTTGTGCTCCCCTGGGACACAGCCGGGCTGGGAGATTTGGGGAGCTGGGTTCTCCCCATTGCTGTCAGCAGCACAGGCTTAGCCAGTGACCTAGAGGGCTCTCCAGTGGTTTCTGGCTCTCCAGGACAAGGTATTTATTTGTAATATGAAGGCCAGCAAACTGATAAATACAGGCTCATGATGGCTGTACAAACCCATAATCCTCAGGTCAAGTGCTACTACTGATGAACCTCAGGTTGCGTTGGGAATACTAACCATGTCCCATCAGTGCCTCCTGTAGAGGCAAGACCCTTGCCCAGGGATGGTTGCTGCAGCTCTGAAACGAAAGCACCTTGCACTGCACCCAGCAGCTGATGAACAGCAAAGAGGAAGTCATGGCTTCTCTCCCCGAAGATGGGCACTGCTGGGTGACCAGCAGCAACACAGAGGTGAGCACTCCCAGGACACAAACCAAGGAGACCAAAGCACAGGCAAGGCCTGCATCTGGCCAGTGACAAATGAGGGGATGTTCAGTGCAGAGACATCCCTGGAATTCCAGTGGTCTGAAACACCCCTTTGTTACTCAGAGCCTCTGGGCACCTGCAGCCCTTTGCAAGTACCAGGCTCCTCACACACTAACACAAATAACACACCAGCTAAAGGACATGCACAGGAGACAGCAGAGAGCTGAACACCCATCTGCCAGCTCCCACAGCCTGACTTGATAGCACTGCAGCACAAGGGAAGCAGGAGAGGAGAAGGGAGGCCTGACAGCCCCAGGCAGCAGAAGTCATGCTCAGCATCACTCTGGGCTGCACCCACACACGGGCTATAAATATCTGGCTCGGATGCAAGGTAGAGCGTGTGGGGGTGAGCAGCAGGGTACGCTTGACTGGGGGATGTCAGGCAAGCAGAGAGGGCAAACTGCTCACCTGCTGTAGGATCCTCCTCAGACAGAGCCACCAGCGTGTAGCAGGTTCCTGGCTGGTTGTACACCAGGGTTTTGGCAGGAACGTAGCCAATGACCTCATAGCCCTCAGTCGGCTCCATCTGCACAGTGACATTCTCCAGGATCTGGTCGTTCAGGGTGTTGGTGCAGTCAAACTGAACAGGGAAGGGGAGAGCAGCAACAACTTGAAGCTGCTTGCTGTAGTTCTGACACTCACTTCAGGCAGTGGGAGCGTGGTGCCACGAACCCCAGCTGCTTGTCTCAGCAGCACACCTCCCATCAACGGCTGCTCACAGGGCTCCTGGGCCAGCAGAGCCACTGACTGACAACGGCTCCTTGAAATACTTCAGGGGAGAAACTGAAACCATGCAGGGGACCCCAGTGCTCCAGCAAGCTTTTTTTTTAAAAGGAAACACCACAAAGTGAGCCAATCCAATGAACTATCCAATGCTGCCCTCTGCAACCCAGGCAGGAGCATGGATTCTGCAAGGGTAGGGATGTGTCAGCTTCTGCCTGTTTCCTTTCACCAGCCAGTTGGAGCTTTATCCTCTAAGTGTACTTTGTCCTTTCCCCGGGGATGGTAATTCTCAGGTTAACTCTTTGCTGTATGGCAATGGGTGCTGTGCTGCCCGCATCCACTCACTTGATGCTACAGGGACACAGTGCCCCACAGGAGACGGGCAGATGATCCTTTGCACAGCTCAAACCAGGGGCAGTTTGAGCAAGTTTCAGCAGCCCAATGGTTTCAGCAAGACTGAACTTGCTGCTCAGACATTGTTCTGGCTGCAGTGACACATCACATAACCTCATACAACTGAGTCTGGTGGATGGACAACAGAAACAACAATCGGTCTCTGCAAGGACTGTGTAAGCAGTTCTGAGCTCTTGAGGAAGGAGCTGGCTAAGGACAAGACTTTGCTGCTCACAGCTGTGCAATACTCGCTATGCCTCCATCTCCCCAAGGCCCAGGCAAAGATGCTGCCACATCACTCCTAACATCTCACAGGTAGTAGACAAGACCAAGAAGCACCAGCAACTACACAGGCTAAACCAAAACGTAGAAATGAAGAGCTGTCCGCTCCACACCCCTTTCTTGGGTGCCCTTTTCAGCCTCTCAGACACAAAAAGTTTCATTCTTTTATGCCCAAAACACATGCTTGGGGATCCTGAGGAAAGAACACAGCTCCCTTGCCCACTGCTCAGTGACAACAACCCCATCTAATGCTTGATCTGACTGTACCTGTAAGCACTGCCCAGCCACACACACACTCCCCAGTTCGTTTTTCCTGGGGCTCTGTGCACCGGACGAGAAGCTAAGGACCCCCCCTGGCAGTGACAGGCTCTGAACACCCATATCCCTGAGCTGCTTCTTCCCAGGGGAGCTTTTAGGCAGGCAGGAGCCGGGTTTCGAGCATCTTGCAGTGTCGCATGCCAGACGTACCCACCTGGAACACCATGTGGCTGACAAAGGTGTGCTTGGTGCAGCGAACCACGTACTCGGTCTCCAGCTCTGTCAGGGCAACGGGCTCTGGAGAAGACTTGAAGAGTGGGCCCAGGCCCCGGAACTCTGGGATGGCCCCCAGTTGCTCTGAAACAGAGGACACGGAAACTATTGCCTTCCCCAACCCACAGGAGAGAGTCAACAGCTTCAAAGCCTGCATTAAAGCTGCCAGAGGCTGCTGCAGCAAGGAACTACCCATCAAACATCCATAAACCTTCACCAGGGACTTAAAATGAGGCAGAATTATCCTTTGCCCCCATCTACTGCAAGGCAAAGAACACGCCTGCAGTCACCCCCATCCCAGGAGCCAACAGTTCACTTAAACTGGGGACTTTGTGTCCCTCTGAAAGGAACTGGGCAAGAGGCAGAGGGGCTGAGGCAGGCTCAGCAAGAGGGGGCTGAGGCATAGGAGAGGCCTTGCATCAGTTTACCTTGGAATATTTCTTGCCGTGTTGCTGCCACCTTCTCTGGCTGTTTGATCACAGCAACAGGGGCATTCTCTGAAAAAGAAAACATTTATTTATAATAAATAAAGGAATAACCTCAGGAGATTTGCAGGTGAAGATCAACAAGCAACTGAATAAGGAAACAAATCTATGTTTGGAGATGGATTTGGCTGAGGAAAGGAAAAGAGTTCATATCTCATCTTGCCAGGGACTAGACAGTGACATCTCTCTTCCTAAGCCCCTCTGGAACTGCAGCAGCTCCAGGGGGGATTACCAACTATTACTATTATTAGCAGCTGGACTAAACCAAAACACTAATGTGAGAGCAACCAGATTTGCTGGCCTCAGTCTTCACGGAAGATATAATCCCACACCATTCAAACAGGATGGAGCTCAGCAGTTCCCAGTGAACCCAATGCAGTCTGCTGTCTGAGGGCTGGAGTGCAAGGGAATTACCAGCAGGCTGGACCAGCATTCAGGGACTGCTCCTCACCTGCTCTCTGCTCGATGACAGGAGCTGTTGCCAAAGGAACGGATTTCAAGTCAAAGGGCTTCTCGGAGGGCTCCAGCGTGTACTGGTGCAGGGCCCTCTCCAGGCCAGGGATGGACACTGTCAACCCTGCAGACAGAACCCACAGGTCACCAAAACCACAGCCAGTGCCAGCTCTGTGTCACCTCTTAAGCCAGGGAAGAGGTGCAGCCTTGTTTTGAGGAGTTCCTGCATTACCATTCAGGATGTAGCCAGCATTGAGGGCTTTCTGCTTCTGCTCCAGAACATTCAGGTAGAAGGTGGCTCTGTCCCTCACTTCGTTGTCATCATCCATCACACACCTGAGGGAAAATGGAAATCTTCCTTCAGTGCAAGGCAGCAGAGTCTACATGAATGAATCTAGGTGACTAGGTCACTTTACAGAGCCAGAAAGAACATGCCATAAGAGACAACCACCAATCTACTCGTAATTGTATTAGAACAGCAATCATCTGCCACACGTGCTTTCATTCCACTTTGCTGTGCTGAATGCAGCTGTGATCCCATCCTAGGTACCCACTACACCTTCTCAGATCCAGAGCTGCAAAAGGCTAGACATTCATGGGGATGCTAACAAGCCCTCAAGTGAACAGAGGTTTTCACCCAGGATGTTGAGAAACTCTGAGGTAAAACTCACCTTTTCAGTAACACCAAGATACTGGGTAACATCTCCTCATTCTGGGCTCCAAACTTGGCCAGGGCACTTACAGCACCTGCAGCACAAGTCATGAAACAAATTTAGAAAGCCATCAGCTGAAGATTCCTAGCCTTGAACAAATGCCACATGAGATATGCTAGCACTGGTAATGCATTGCTGTGACTAGGAAGAGGCAGGTGTATCACAGCAAAGTGCCTGCAAACCCGCCCTGTCTGGTTTCAGAGGCACTGCATCTCCCTCCCCACTTTCAGCTGCAGGCCACCTCTTCCATCAACATCACTGCAGGATCTCTGCTATGTAAAAAGATCTGCTCAGGACTAGAGCAAATCACTATCCTCAGATCAGAGGATTCACACATTGCATTTCCCAAAGGCCCACCATTGGGCAGACAGCTTCCCATCTGCCTCTTACCTGCCCGCACTTCCTCATGCTCCAGGACAACCCTGTTGTAGATGAAGCGGATGTATTTGGAGGGGTTGTTGGTTTTGGGTCCTTCCTGCCCCAGGAGGTGCAGGATCCGTGTGGCCAGCACCGTGAACTCGCAGTCCTCGATGAACTCGCAGAGGTGAGACAGGCCGGTCTCCTTGCTTTCCGAGTTCTCCTCGATGATGCTGATGATGCAGTCCACAATGGCTCGCTTGTACTCAAAGCCACCCTAAGGAGCAGGAGGGAACTGCTCAGCTGGAAACCTCAGAAGTGTTTGAGAGACTCTGAACTGGCCGGACAGGAAAGCATTTCCTTCAATAGGTGCCTCACACTCACTGCTTCTAAGCTGTGTTTGACAAGAGAGGAGCAGTGATGCTGCCCCCACTTCCGATCCCTTTTACACCCAGAGATGTATTCAGCTAATATTCAAGCTTTCTTGCCAGCTCCTATCAGGCTGGCTGCAGTGAAGAAAACCAAGAGGGTAAAAGAATCCATCCACCTGAAACCTCCTTCAAAATCCTCTGCTGCTACAATCAGTGCACAAAAACAGCCATATGGGAGGAGCAAAAAACCAGCAGACATCTCAGGATGAATCATGAGAGAAATATATTAAGGATCATACCTGTCACTGCAGGACCCAGCAAACAGCCCCATCAGTGTGGGAAGACATGCAAGCAATCCCTGCCAGGCACAGCCCTACCCCAACGTGTGTTAATGCTCAGTTCTCTTCAGACAGTGTTTACCAGTGTCCTCAATACACACCAGGGGATTAAAGTGCACTGTCCTCTACCAATCACAGTGCTGGGTATTGGGGGATCTTTTTGGAGCTACTTTGGGTTTTATAAAAGCTTTAAACCAGAATGGTCTGAATGGAGAAGCCACATTCAGAATGATACCATGCATCCACAGGAAAGGAGAATGGTGCATTTGTCACAGGAGCAAACAAGATGCTCTGGTTTGCTCCCAGAGAAGAGGTTGGAATTGGCAGAAGTGATGTCAGAGCAGGCAGTGGTGCCAGATGTGCTCCAAGCATAAACAGCCTCAGCAAACCTCTGCAAAGCTGCCTTTCTGCCATTTATGTCTGACTGAATGCAGAGAATGGTTGTAGGTCCTCGTGATCCCTCCCCTGCCACAGCGCAGAGAACAGAACAAAAGTGCTCCCATGTCATCAATAAATAGGTTGCTTTCAGATCTTTGTGTACAAGACAAAACTTCTTGGAATTTGCTGTCAAAGTATAAAAGAAAGCTGGTTCAGATGTGGAACAGACAGGGGCTGCCAACAGATCTGCTGCTGCTTGCATTTGCTTTGAGAGCTAATAACCCCACAAAAATCAAAGAATGAAAACCACAGAACAGCTATGCCTGTGCACAGGACCATGGTGCACAGCTGGCCACTGCTGCCAGTTAGCTGCAAGCCTTTAGAGAGGCTCTTACTAAGTGCTGTGCAGTAAAAGCTGGGCTCTCACAGGGCCCCAGTGCACTCCTGCAGTTCACACACACCAACAGGGAGCACAAAGCAGTGTCTTGCACACGTACCTCTTCCCGAAGCATAGTGAAGAGGAAGTTCATGAGGACGGCGTGCTTGCGAGGGTACTTCTGACACAGCGCGTTGATGGCCTGCACCACTACCACCTGCAGCAAAGGGGGGCAAAGGAAAAGGGATTCCGTCTCACCAGGCCGGCAAAAACAGTTGAACTGTGTCAGTTCTGTGCTGGTCCCCAGCCTGGAAACTATGGTTTTGCCTTTACTTATCCAACAAATAGAGTCCCAGGAAGTAAAATCCTAGGGACTGGAAGAGATTGACTGTTATGCACAGGGCAGCCCCCAGCAAAAGCCCACACGGGAAAAAAAATAAAAGAGATTTAATTCTCAAAGGGCTTTCCCCAGAAGAGCACATGTGACTCTGGAGCTGGGTGCTGTGTGACCGAGGCATGGCTCAGGCTGATAGCCTCAGATTCTTTCTCCTCACTGCAAACACTCTGTGGCTCCTGGCAGAAGCTCCATGCAGGTTCCAGGGTATGCAGACATGGACAAGGACTAAGAAGCTTCTTCAAGAATCTGCGTTTCCCTCCTCCTGCCTTACCTTGAATTCATCCGAGATCTCTGACATGAAAGAGGAGATCTGCTTCATGAGCCGGTCAATGCTGCTCTCGCTGCCAGTCTTCAGCAGTGTGGTGATGGCCAGGGTGGCAATGCTGCGGTTGGAGTCTGTCACAAGGTTCTCCAGGTCCAGGTTACAGGCAGTCACAGCAGATGGGTGCTTCATGGCCACCTAGAGTGTAAAAGAAAGAGTGGAAATCACTCAATAGATACAAAAGGCCCAGCTGGCAAAACTCACCAAGTCGCTATAGGCTTTCACTCCTTGCTGGAAAATAAATGCTACAGACTGCACTTGAGGCTCATCCCAAACAAACAACAACTAAGCTGAGGTTGAAGTAACCAGTTACTTCTCCCTGTAGATCTGCATCTCTTGCTGCAAGAGAAGCAATAGCAATAAACAATCTTTTACTATTTTTAACTTGTTCTCTTCTACATATTAGGAAAAGAAAGCTCTGAGCTCTCCACAAAAAAGGAGCGAGCCTTGCTGTGCAGAACAGCTCGGTGGGCGGAAGCACAGCAGTTACAGACACTGACAGTCTGTTTCTTTAGAGCTTATGGGGTCAAAGGAAAAGCTGCAGCACGGATTGTCACAGCACAGGCAAGAAGCAGCATTGAGGTTTGATCCCTGTTTCACACGGAGCTCCCTCAGCATGGCAAGTTCAGAAAAGAAAGCAGTAACACATAAGGCCAGTGACACTCTCAGAGAGACCTGTGACAGTGATTGCCTTTTTTTGCCCCCTCTCCTTCTGTAAAGTGCTCTTTGAGGCTTTATTCCACACCAAAAGCAATGAAATGTGAGGCTGCAGCCCAGGGTAGAGGTTATTCACACAAAATCATCACAGAATCTGTCCCCCTGTCTCCTGAGTTCTGCACCTCCCTGCGTAGGGGAACCTCTCACAGCTCCTACCTTGTTGAGGGTCCGGACGGCCGCGTACCTCAGGGCTGCTTTGGGGGAGCTGCAGAACAGCTGCAGAACTGCAAGGTGAGACAACCAACAAAGGCAGACGTTCAGGCAATCCAGTACTGACAAATGCTCATACCTAAAGCAGGAGCTTCAACAGAGACAGTTGCAAACACAAGACAACTAGGAGCATGCTTAAGCAGCAACTGGGAATTCACCAGCTTCCTCTCCATTGTCCCCCTTTGCCACACATCCCTGATGATAACTCGCCATTACCCACGTCCCTCTCTTCCCACAGTGCTGCTGTCCTTTGCAGGATAGCCAACTCCATCACCTTTAATCTCTGATCAATTTGAAACTCTGCTCCCCATTCCTATGTTTGTCTCAGGGCTGGCCCATGAAGGGAACCCTCCTGGTGCAGACAGCTGACACAGCCTCCTCCCTGCCAACAGTCCCAGCTCAGAGAACGTCTGGACTGGACTGAGCTGGGAAGGCAGGACCACAACACCCTGGCTTCTTGCACAGTTACACTCACAGAGATTTATCAGTTAGAACTCAGCCTCATTTCAAGACCCCTCCAGTAGCCCACCAGCAGCCCTCCAGTAGCCCATACTTGAACACACCAGACAAATACCTTTACAGGAGCAAAGCTAATCATACACACCACATGGTCTCCACAGCAGCATAAAGCAATAAAGGGCTGGGC